>JAXCGZ010004276.1:37500-61860 GCA_037179515.1 Halocaridina rubra
CACGATAGAGCCCACAGTGGGGCGTTAGGAAAGGCATCCACTCAAATACCCCAGCTTCAATCTGCTGTGTCCATCCCCAAAATGAGGACTTAATTGTGATATGTAAACCATGAATAAAAAAGTCCTTTTCTTTTGTTAAATTATGTATTCATATGATTCTTGACAACTTTTCATGCTAGTAAGCAGTCATACAAACAATCAGATGCGTTATGGAATATTACACTGCTTACTACCACATGTGTCAACTACACAACATCACCCCTCACTAGTAAAGGTAATCCCTTCTTCATTAATCATAATACTTCCTCTCTCGTTGGAAAGAAAAGCCCTCCCTTACTGTGAGAAAGTCATAGATTAGCAGTGGCATTCATTATGCACTCAGGGGAGGTGATCGGCCAAGCAGATTAAGTCTGTATTGCTAGGTCACAGATTTTCTGCGACTTTATTTTTTCTTTTAGGTGCCATTTTATGATTTATTGCGATATTTTTTTAAGTGCCATTTTATGATTTTTTGAAATATATCCTTAAGCAAGTTTGCTTTTTACCCTTTTTATATGCATCTAAAGAAATAAATTATACATCATTATAAATACGTATGATTATTTGGCTTACAAACGATGCTTTGTCATAGAAAGCAGTGTTTAAAAATAACAACGTCGCAGGAAAATTGTGAACATGTGATGCACCCCATAGGGAACAGCAACAACACCATCATCAAGATGCATGTAAGTTTAAGCAATAGATGAGAGTTCTGCAAAGTGTTGACTTTAATTTGTGTATTGCAGTTGTTAGCTGACGAGGTCCTTCAGTTCCTTCACGTCAACGAATGTCATAAGCCGTTGATGATACATGGATTCAGTGTTGGAGGATATGTCTTCTCCGAGGTCATGGTTAAAGTAGGTAGCAGTTGATGGAATGTTACTGAACTTGAACAGACTCTTAATTAACCCTTTGCTTATGAGTTTTCCATATATGGAACATATGCTTGCATGGGGCAGACTGTGAGTGTTCCGCAAATGAGCATGGATAATTTCAAATAAGCTATCTGTTCTCTTGGGCGGTAATGAAATAGAAAGCAATATCTGGCATCAGTTTTGTTGCCATACATGAACCGATGTTTTTTTTCCATTTCTAGGGAATCAGTACCTTTTTTGACATCAAGGGGGGCAGTATGAGGTTCTTTCCCTGATGTGCGGCAGATCGTTCCGCTCTGAGGGGTCATTAATTTTGACGATAGGTTGCAAGGAAAGGAGTACTGTACTGTTATTTTTAAAAATTTTTTACAGTTGATATTAATAATGGGAAGTGAGTATCAAGCATCACTGAGATTTCAGTGAACATAATTATAGTAATGAAAGAAATTAATAGTTTATTGATATTATGTACTGAGTTTACCCTAAATCGTTATGTGATTTGAACTTGGAGATAACAAGAGATCACATTTATAGAACAAGCTAATGCTCTATAAATGTGCTTCAACTTTTGTTTCACTTTACCACAAGCCTTGCTATATTGAATAAAAAATTTCTTTCCAACTTCCATAAAAATTTGATATAATTCATTGTAACCCTTGTAATAAATATATATAATATTATTATTGGCAGTTTTTTTTTTTATATATTTAGGAATATTCAAAGTCATTGAGTTGATTAAACTTTCTTTATAGAGCTGCACATAGGATTATCAACTCCAAAGGTATGTATAAGAAATTTCAGGAGTGATTGAGGTATATCTTTGCCTGTGGGGAATGTGTGTTCATTGGCTCGGCCACCCCCCCTTACAAGAGGGAATAGTCCTTTTATATATATATAGATAGATTTTTAGTTATTCTATTAGGAAGATATTAGTGAAACAGGCATTCCTAACTATTTTGTGTTTGTCTTGAATAAACAAAAGAACCTCGTTTTATGTGTCGCTATTATTCTCCATAATTAGTGTAGACACAGGTAGGAGCTTGGGGAATCGTGGCTGGATGCCCTTCCTATTGCCTCACTGTGGGCTTGAACATATCCAGCCTTAACTAGATAGCAACACACTGTGTCCACCCTCATATTGGGGACTAATGGTGACGCATAAAACGAGGATTACTTTTTTTCCTGTGGATTCTAAACTACACAATCTTTGCCTCTATTCAGTGTCTTTTGAGATTGTGGCAAATAAGAATCTTGGAAAAGTGAGTAACTCCCAGAAGTTAAATGAAGCACCCAGTACTCTACTGGACTAAGTGTCAAAACTACAAAATGCCAGAAAATGTGTTTGAAGTTTCCCTACTTTTTTAAACTGTTGATAGCTCGGTATCTGCTCATGTCGTTTGAATTTTTTTTAAATGTACCATCAAAATAACATGTGCAGGTACGGAGATATCAAAGTTTTAAAGTTGCGAAATTTAAAATGCGTTTTGTGGCATATTTAAGTTTTGACTCTTAGCCCAGTATTGTACTAGGTGCCTCAAATAACCCCATAAATTGTTATATTAGGTTCAAGTTGGTTACTTGCCTTAAAAATACGAATTACTTTACTGTACCTGGGGTTACTCTGCCTTACAATATCCCAATAAAAGTTAAAGTTTATTTGTAAATTCCCAATATTTATGTAGTTAATGTACTTAGCTATATAAAAGACAATGTTCCCATTTATCTAGTTTGAACTTTTTAAGAAACTTTTAGCATTTCTCTGTTAGGGTGTAGTTTTTAGGGCATATAAAAACATATCCCAATCAATGATTATTAGAGACATGGATTTTATATTAGTAATGTACATGAATTCACGCGCATTCATGCACAAGCGAGGAGGTAGTTAATGCTATCTCAATCCATAGTTTTAAGGACAGGTATGAGAAGTATCACTAAGTATAAAATGGAACCGATCAGGAGACGGGAAGATACGAGCTTTGGGCTCTTTCCCGTAAACACAATTAGGTAATCACAAGCACAAAAAATTTCTCTCTCTCTCTCTCTCTCTCTCACACACACACACACACGCACGCACGCACGCACGCACGCACGCACGCACGCACGCACGCACGCACGCACGCACGCACGCACGCACGCACGCACACACACACACACACACACACACACACACACACACACACACACACACACACACACACACACACACACACACACACACACACACACACACAGAAACATTCTGATTTGTATGTGTGCATGTTTTTCTGTATTGCTGACCTCAATTAATCCTGTATGTATAGTCTTAACAATATTGTATCTTTATTACAGATTGAGCAAAATTACCAACACCACGGTCATCTTCTAAATCGTTTTGTAGGCCAGGTTTGGGACAGTGTTGCAGATCTTCAGCAGATTCCTTATGGAACCTCAAAGGCTCTTACTGATAATGTCACTTTACAGAAGAGCATGCAAAAATACTTGGAGTAAGTGCAATATATCCTTGTTGGTAGTTCAGTGGTTAATGCACTCAACTTGGGAAGTGTTTGGTAGATGCGCTTCCTAGCTCCCCATGGTGGACTCGATTGCGGGTCTTTCAACCGCAGAGACGAGTATTCTGGCCACTCAGCCAGTATTGTTCACGTTCCATATGTATTATTTTAGGTGACCAGATTGGATAGGGTATCCTGTCTCTATCCAGAAACAGAGATACTTAAATATACAAGTGAGAAGGTGGCAGACGGCGTTAATTTCTCAAGTTTATTTATACGAGTAAACTTCTACACCCGTGGCTAATAGGGTGGGTGTACCTTTTCCTCGGATAGAGCTGTTACTCTATGGTCTGTACGGGCAGATCTAACTCTTTTATCTCTTTACTTTCTTTTATAATAGTACGACAATTTCCCAGAGAGGCATCCTGCAAAGTGGTCAAGGGAACAGTACGTCCGCCAACGTGACATTAAGGCTGTTATTCGTGAAACACATTTATACAATTATATAATTACCAATTAGCAATATTACCACCTAGATGCAGGATAAGGCGAAAGGTCTTGTAACAATCCAATCTTCCCCGGATATCCTTTTTTCTGCTGTAATCAAATGGTAAAAGTAGAAAGGATGTTGAGGGTATTTTGACCTTTTTTTTTTTTTCCTATATATTTTGTCACAACAGTTGTAAGAAAGCAATAATTTTATATGTAAAGGATATTATTTTATGATATTTGTTCTTACGGTCTGTTATCTTTCGGTATTTAATCT
Source organism: Halocaridina rubra (assembly GCA_037179515.1). Classification (NCBI taxonomy): domain Eukaryota; kingdom Metazoa; phylum Arthropoda; class Malacostraca; order Decapoda; family Atyidae; genus Halocaridina; species Halocaridina rubra. Next base: position 41,670 of record JAXCGZ010004276.1, read on the forward strand.
TACGTTGTACGATCTTACGGTATTTAGAGTGAAACCAAAACAGTGCATTATTGCATGTTATTTCTTGGATACCTGATCATCAAAGTAATTGTCTGCAATCCTCAATCTGATATAATTGTAATGGCACCTGTTATCTATAGGACAAATTAATATTCACTTCATTGCCTTTTTTTTTTTTTTTTTTTTTTTTGTGTAATGAAAAAATTATGTTCTAATTTTTAAGATATTATGTATAAGAGCTCTCAAATTCTCATTTTTTCTCATTTTGTATGAAATTTTGCGCTTCCAGTCTCATTTAAACTTTCAGTAAGTTTTAAAAAAATATTAATGTAATATATACTACTATTTTTCAGAATGGCTCCATTCTAATTCTGGACCTCTCGTTATTTCGAGCTACAGTTTTCGTTCTTTAGAATACATACATTCACATTGCACTCTCTTGCCAGTTTATTAACATCGTCTTTAAACTCTCATAATTCATTGCAGATGGTTCTTAAAAGTGAGATACAACTCGGCAACGAGGCACTATGAAAAAGCAAGAGAGATGTACATGTCAAACTACTTAGGAGTCCCTGGCTTGTTCTTTGTGTCAGATAACGATCTTGTCGCCACCCCTGAAATAGTTGGTGTTGCCATTAAAAACTGGGAAGATAAAGGTTTTCCTGTAAGTATCCTGGCCCAGGGTTTTATTAGCTTTCACTGTATCAAGTTGTCACCAATTGAATTTGGCAATAGATTCTTGGGTCAGTGATTTCCTATAGGTCGACCTGGTTATTCAGCCATTGCCTGGAGATCACTAGCTTCACATGATTGGAGATGGGGCTTAGGTCTCAGCCATGTAGTTGGTATATAGTCGGACTCTAGAGCTATCAGTATCCCTTGCTTCTGCCTTTTATTAGAGACCTTTAGTCTACATGAAAGTTTAATTTTGTCTGCTCAGGCAATCCCTGAGTATATTCGTTGGGATATCAATGCAATTAATCAATGAATATTGGTTGTTCCATTTAAACATTTTCTAATCTTTTATATAAATAATATTCTTAATTCATGTATACTTGAAGACATGTAAGCACAGTTTATGGAATCAACAGGATAACTGTATCCGTGTTCTTATTCACAGGTCTACTATAAATGTTGGAAGGGATCAAAGCACGTAAGCCATTACTCGAAATACCCCAAAGAATACGAGGATTTTCTTCTGACATTCATGGAAAGAATCGGAATGATTGAGCCAGCCAGACAAAGTGCTTCTTCATTTTAGGAAATAGTATATGGAGGGTGGGCAATACAAATTAGTTTGCATTTTTCTTGAGTGCCTGTATTTGTATCTTTCAATGCCCTCAAGATTTTGGACATTGCTTTTTCATTCTATGGTCTAAAGCTTTTAGTTTAACATTATCCTGAACTCCCTTTTTGGGCCAGTATCAGTATATTGTTAATGTACCGGATCTTTTCTCTAATACTCATACAGCTAAAAAAGAAATAGGCATAATATAGCATATGATATGCAAGATAAAGGGCTAAGGGAGCTGGATACTTGCAACAGGAACAGGTGGAAAAGGCTAGCAAGAAACAGTGACCCCATATAGAATTGAGTTAAAGCTTTAGAAAAAAAAAAGAAGAAAACAGAAAGACTTCCAAGGTGCTTGCCTAAGTATTGCTTAGCATAAACTTTTATTACAGTATTGGTGTTCTGTGTTAATAATATAGATTATTATTTTAATATATAATTTTATATTCAGTATACACAATAACCAAGTCACCAGTTATAAGACATTTGTAATTTTTACTACTAATAAATAATGCACTCTGCCTTTCTGCATAGAAGTGGTAGTTTCTTGTATTGTTTGTTTTCTTGTTTTGTTTGTTTTCTTGTTTTTTGTCACTGCTAATCCCCAGTATGGAGGTTGGCATTGACAGGTTTGAAGTTTGGGAATTGAGGATGGATGGCCATCCTAATGGCCCGTGGTTGGCTCAATTGAAGGTCTGTCATTTCTCCGGCCCCCTTTTACCGAGTGTATAGTATGGGGCAGAATAACATGACGCACGAACCCCGCGGTTGGCTTGAGCGAAGGTCGGTCACTTCTCTCGTTAAATATTCTAACCACTTTGGTACCGCAGTTCCCATACTTATGAGTGGTAGATCAAACCTTTTTGTGTTTTGCTTATTTTCGGAATAAATATAGTTTTATTGCTTTGGCACTTCATACAAAAACATTTACTTGTAATTTCAGTTACAAAAGTATTCTGTCTTCCATCACTAAAGATGTTCAAATCTTTTAGAACTAGGGAAAGAAGCTGTGAAAGTCACCATGTGTGATTTTCGTTTACACTTGCTATTGGAATAAGAATGTGTATTTTTATGTTTCGTATACACTGTAATATTTGATAAATAATTAATGAGATTTAGTCTTTCACTGCTATAGCTGATTAAAATCTATTACTAGGGAAGTGCGTTGTTAACCCTTTACCTTCAAAGGTATATTTTGAGGAACATATTCTTCCATGGATAAAGTGTGAAGGTATTGCATTTGATCATGAATAATTGTAAATTAGCTTGCCAGTCCCTCAGGCAGTAATGAAGAGGAAATAGATATCTGGCATCTTGCCGTGTTACCATAAATGAGCCGATGTATTGTCCATATGAGGGAGTCAATAGCTTTGATAACGTCAAGAGGGGCAGTATGAGTTTTTGGCGCTGAGGCACGTCAGATCACTACTAATTTTGTCGATATTTTTCAGAGAAAGGGTTAAAGCCATCATGCGTATAATCTTTGGGGTTGCTTCAGAAGGTAAATTGTTTGTGGTAATGCATTTTCTGAATAATATACACCCAAAAACTTTTTTTATTGCAAGTTGATTGCTGTAGAACGAATAAATGTGTGTGATACAGGTATTTCTTAATGCATATTCTGCACCAGAAAGGAAAACATATTGATCTAATTTCTCAGTCGTGAATGCTCTTGTTATGTTCTCATATATATTTTCAAGAGAAGACTATGAATTGCATTTAATCTTGATTTGCTTTGTTTGATGTGTCACTATCATTCCCCATTTAGGGGTGAACACAGACAAAATGAAGCTGGGGAATCAATGCTGGATGCCCTTCCTATTGCCCCAACATGGGCTCGAACACTGGTCCTCACCTCCAGTGTTAATTTACCGCTCATCTAAAGCCGTTCCTAAATATTAGTGATTGTATGTATTCTCTCATGTAGAGTGTTCCCTACCATTAGTAATTCCATGTCATTTCTCATGTAAGCTTTTTCCCAATCAGTAGTTATTATATGTTCTCTCACTTAAGGTCTTTTCTCAAGTAAGGTTTTCCTTGCCAGTAGTAATTCTCTTTCTTATCTCATGCAAGGTTTTTCCTTACCAGTAGTAATTCTTTGTTGTCTCTCACTTAAGATTTTTCCCTACCACAGAGTTTTTCCCTACCAGTCGTAATTCTGTCTTCTTTCATGTAAGGTTTTCCCTACTAGAGGTTATTGAGAATTATAGACAAAGAGTTTTCCATATGGAGGTCCGTTTGTTTTGCTCCTGGGCTTCCATTATTAATAATATTATTATTATGTTATTATTATTATTATTGTTATTATTATTATCATTATCATCATTATTAAAAGCCAAACTAGAAGCCCAGCTGATAAAAGTCAATAACTATAAACCAGATGGTTCCAGCAAGGGAAGCAGCTTGGTAAGGAAAAGGAAAATTGAGAAGCTTTATAATGTTTACTAAGTGAGGAAACAGTAAATGCTAAGTGCTTTCATAATTATAAGGACAAATGTGATCAGTACCATTGAGTAACAAAAATATGGAAGCAGCTCAAGATTGGGGGAGTTACGATCATGGGGCTAGTTCCCGTGGTCACGATTAGGTAAATGTGCACATATATGCAAGAATTTCCTTTAACAACCCATAATGAGTCGAAAGAGGCTAGTGTTATTTTTGAGTCACTTGTGTTTTAGAATAGAATCTGTAGCGTTGGACAGCAGAATGGTACTACAGGGAAATGGAGAGAGGGAGACCCAAGGCCAAGTGGAAAGATTGCGTAGCAATGGATGTGAAAGAGAAGGACCAGCATATCGACATTACAAGCGACGGACAGGTAGAGGTGGCTCATCAAAAACAGCAACTCCGTATAAAGATGGTCTAATAAAGCTAACGAAGAAGAAGATACAATTTAGATCATACATATTCCCTCAAAAAGTGAAAAGTTCAAACCCAGGCCAAACGATCCTATGGGTTCTCATTTTAAACTAATCAGTTCATACGGGTTTGACATATTTTTTGTATATATCACCTGACTGTGGTTTAATATGTGGGTCTATCACTTGGGTCGAGCACTCTACTGGTTACGCTACAAATGTCCCCTTGCAAAGCCTTTATTTGACATTACTTGATTGTAGACTATTAGGGGTGATAATGGCGCAGTGATTAGAGAACTCGACTTAAGAAATGACAAAGCCGTGTTTGAGCCCACCGCGGAACCTTAAGAAGAGATCCAGTCTTAATCCCTAGCTCCAATCTGTTTGTGTCCACCCCCTATTCGAATGGGGATTAATAGTGACGTTCAAAACTGAAAAAAAAAGATAACTTCAATTACTGTAGCTACGAAGGGCATCCAACTTTTTCTCTTCGGCTTTTACCAATGTTTGTCCACGCCCATTCATATGTGGATTAATATTTATTAGTCTACATTCAGGCACGGTTATTTTCCTATGCCTACATATACACCCAATATTTTGGCCTATCCGTTATCCCTTCACATCTAACAAGTCATAACACTCATTTTTTTTTCTCGCTAATAGCAGTTCCAGGGGCTGGTGAGGAGAATTTCATTTGCCTGTTCTTATTTCTTATTTTGGATAATTGTATTAACTGTGACTAGTCAGAACAGTTACTTGTCATAACTAAGATTTTGGAGATTCAACTTCATAAATATTTGCCTCAATGCTATAAATGGGGATAGGTGCAAGTTATTTCTATCTGTCAATATGCATATATACTGAAGCTCCTCTACTTACGAACAACTGAGTTATGAACATTCACATGTACAAACAAAACCTACTCATTATCTACCCATGTAATAATGTATGTATTGCTGTACTGTTCTGCATTATTACAGTACTAAAATTCAAAAATACTGTGTACTTTATGTAGTAAAGTGTTTTCAACCTTAGTCCTGTATATTGCTGCACATGTATGTACTGTAAAGTACTTTTTTCTTTTGCCTATGCATGTAATGTGAAGAAAGGGAATCTCTGTCGGCAATTTTCTCATTGCTTTATATTTTTCTTGGTACTCGGGCAATTTTCTTTTCCCGTTCCCAGTGTCACTTATAAAAATGTAAAAAGATTTCTGAGAGAGAGAGGCTTGGGTACACAGAGCATGAAATCCAAGATATTGAAAATTTTGTATACTTATGAAAATCCCATTTTGTGGAAAAAATCACATTAATGCTGTAAGATAAAAAGATAACATTTCTTATTGATCTTGAATGGGACCAACTATAATACTTTTAAATATTTAATTACAGATATTTTAAATTCTGAGAAATATTTTAGTAAGATAATTTAAATGAAATAATACTTTTATTTCAAATGGAAAGAAGTCAATTAAATTGACATTTGGAAAAAATACAACAATACATCGAAATACATATGTACCAAAAATGGTTCATATTGAAAATATATTAGTAATGAAATATTATAATTTATTAAAAAATGAAAATAATGAAATAATATAATTTATTAAAAATATGAAAATAAAACATTTTTTTTTTCAAATGGAAGAAAAAATAACTGACTTGACATACGAAAAATTAATTTTAAGGAAAAACAAATATCAATCCTGAATAGAAATTCCATTAAAGAAAAATAATTTATCAAAATAAACAATGCTTTATTTCGAAAGAAAAAATATAAATTAATTTATCTTGACATTTGGCAAAACATAATACGTCTAAATATTTAATTACAGAAAATTGATAATCGATGAGCATTTTAGTAGCAAAATGTGATAATTTGTTAATATAAATGAAATAATACATTAATTCAAATAAAAAAAAATAAAATAAATTTAGCTTTACAAATTAAAAAAGAACCATTCCCTAAGTCCTCCGTTTGTTGTTGTTTGTTTACAAAGCAAGACCGAGGGAAAGCGAGGGAGAGATAATTTTACTATTTACTCGCTATTTCCAGATTGCAAGAGGTTCTGTGAGAAATATAAAGGAGGTAATTATTACAGACACAATTTCATTATGTCAGGAAACTTAAAATAACCTTTAGATAGGCCATAATCAATATGACATTGAGAGGTCAACATTTTTCGCGGCGTCCAATCGCGTTGATTGTGTGTACATGTCAAATCGAGTTAATTACCAATTCTCGTAAATAGTTAAGTGGTAAATAACGCAATTTCCACTTAAATTCGATATGGAATAGGGTGCTGTCATTGCCACTAATTTCTTAACTCCGGCAACCGCAACATATGAAACAAAGTATATGTCCAACTTTAGTTCGCCAGCTCCGATCTGTCCACCTCGTAATAGGGATAAATAATGACATGTAAAGCTTGAAAAATGTGTCATTTCTCCATTCCGACAACATCTCTTTATTAAACAAAGGTATATTTGTCCATTCTCAATTCCCCAGCTTCAATCAGTCTTGCCTTACCTAATGACAATTAAAGGGGCATAAGGGTCAGTGCTCTTGGAGAGTGCCTCTTCTTCGTCTTTCAATCTCAGTGTATTTTCACTTCCGCAATGAGTGAAGCTAAAATATAAGACATTGAAAATTATAAAAAAAAAAATATTGAAAAAAAATCATTTCACTTATCCAAATTTGATTTTTCTTACTTTAGGTATAATGACCTAACCTAGCCATTTCATTTAATAGTTTCATATGATATTTCGTTATTAGGTTTCGTTTTATGCACCCTTCCTTATGTAAGGCTTCAAATATAAGTTAGGTTAGTTTTGTTAAGATTAGGTTGGGTTAGACTATTTAGGTTAGATTAGCTTCAAAACGAAGGGAAGCATAAAACGACTTTTTACCGTTGTTTTCCTAACTGGGAATGTAAAAGTATATATAAATTAAACAAAAATGCTGGTGTGTCAGTTTTGCACCAGTTAACGAAAATTGCATTATGGCGGTAGTTTATTGTTTTATCTATAAATACTTTACAAAAATCTCGTAAATTTTTACTCACACCTATATTGAGTTGATTTACACTAATTAACCCAACAAATAATAAAACCTAATATGAAAACAGTTAAAACCACATCAACTCAATCACTGAGAAAACATAGTGACAGTTATCAATTTGGGTGTACTGTCCTTTGTGATAGGTATTTTAATAATTGTAATTGTAAACTGCTTGAACCTTATACCTAAAATTTATTTGGTTATGGAAATATTTTTTTAATGAATTTTGTGTGTGAATTTGAAAGCAATCAATTTTGGTAATTGTCTCCTTTGGAAATGAGCTGATTAGGAATTACACTTCAAGAAAAACCACTTGAAAATCATAGTGTCAAATTTTAGCTAGATTATGGGGTACTGGTGAAGTTGAAGCCCATATTAACCATCAGTATTTCTAAATCCTATTTTGGTGCTACTGGTGCGTGCTTCCTTTTTTGTAAGATTTAGCGTATTTTTTGTTGGTTTCTTAACTTAGCACAGTCTCTCCAAACCATACTTAACTGCACTTCTCAAAATTTGGTTAGGTTGTGGTATATTAAATTCAATTGTTTTAACTTCGGAAATCAGTGAAAGGTAAATTTTTAGAGGTAGGAATGACAATCCAGTAGCACCAATACATATTTATATCATCAGTTCCAGCTACTTTACCTCTTGGATAAAGTAGATTTGATAAATTTGGTCATCCTATTGCAAGTATCGTAATGGAGTTTTTATCTGACAGATTATAGTTGTGCATCACATCTTATGATTGCCTTTGGCAGGATTCTTGGCTAGTTATTGGTAAGGAACTTAGGATATAAAACCACTAGCAGAGTACCAAAATGGAAATTTTAGGTTTTATTACTGGTTTATAAAAGGGCCCAAAGGGACCCTGCACCCCAGTAGAGGTTGCAGGACAGCATGCAATGTAAACTTCAAATATATTATGTACCATAGTATATGCTTGCTTATCTCTTGTTGTAAATTATTCTTGTTGTTGTTTCTCTCTAAACTGCCTACCTGATCTACCCTGAGTCCCTAAGGAAGGCCATTGTTAATCCTGGCCTTTTCCAGAGAGCTGTCAGAGAGTGTATGCTGTCTTTTGTTGGTTGTTGCCATTTTTTCCGGAGTATATTGTAGTTAGATTAATGCAAAGTGGCATGGCATAATCCTGTAGTCAGAAGATGATAGGCTAATTGAAAGGTTCTTCAGCTGTTATATCAGGTTTGCAGTTATTTGTATCACTATAAATCCCCATTATGTAGATAGACACAGGCAGATTGGAGCTGAGTAATCGAGTCTGGATGTCCTTCTTAACGCTTCATGGTGGGTGCAGCCATGGATCAGTCACCTCCCGAATCGAGTGTTTTAACCACTGCCATAATGTGGGCCCCTTGTTCTCTTATCAAGTAATGTAGAATAGCGGAGATTGATGTACGTATTTGTTGAAGTTCTAGTAAGAAGGTGGAAAACGTTGATTTGAGAGTAAAGAAATCCGTAGGAATCTGTTGATTAGGTTTTAAGTTCAAAATCTGTATTTATTACAGACTGAAGCAAAGTACAAACCGAATACTGCATTTCAGTTTGAGGTTAGATGTACCTCTTAAGTATTCTTTATATATATGATGACAGATGTTGAAAGTGTAGCCTGATAAACAGTTGAAGCAAAGATGTTTGTCTCTTAAACTTAACTTTTATGACTTTACTTTTTTGTAATATGGCTAGGAATTACTATATTTTTAGTCTTCAAGTCCCCCTGAAGGGAGGGGGGCAATAATATCTCCTTGTTCCCCTGGGTATCATAAAAGGCAAGTATATGTGGTAGTGTGAGGGGATAGGAACACCTTCCTTTGTATTTTCGTCACACAGAGTCAAGGTTATTTCTTTGATTCAACCTCCCCCCTTATAAGGGTGGTTATTGCTTTTATACGTAGATAGATTGCGTGTCTTCAATGTGTAAGTTCCAACCATGATTTAAACTTTTTTGTAGTGTTTTCCATAATTATATTTTTCCCCAGGAGTGGCATGCCAAAGCGCAAACGCCCAGCTGAAGGGGAGGAAGGGGAAGGCGCTGGTGCTTCTCCTGCGGCAGCTGGAGGAGTATCCTCTCCATCAACACCTTCAGGGGCAGCTACTACCTCTCTGATAGAAGGGAGACCAAAGAGACGCAGGAATGACACTACTTTGGTGAGTGCCACAAGGACATGTGTTCACTGAAGTAAAGGTTCTTGTTTATTTAGTCCAGCTCTTCTTATTCTTTGTCTTTAGTATCTAAAGCAACATTAACCTCCATATCCATTACCCTCCTACACACATGGTCTTCTTTAGTTGTCCAGTTCAATTTTTTAAAATATTGCAACAGGAATATGCATTGCAGTTGCATGGATTATATACTCTTGAAATGCACATTTATAATTTCATATGAAGGTGCACTTTGAGTTACATGTGCTGTCCCCTTTAGCTGGAGTATAGTGTTGTTGTCACATATTCTGTTTATATCATTATTTCCATTTGTTTTCACCACTAATCCATTCTCCTCAGGTGGACACAATACAGTACATATTCGACGCTCTGAGAAACAAAAAGAAAGACGATGACGTCTACACATGCGAACCCTTTTTGCGGGTTCCCAAGAAGAAGACGGAGCCGCAGTATTATGAAATGATCAAGAATCCCATTGACATGCTCAAGATTCAACAGAAGATCAAGACTGACGTGTATAATGATCTGGAAGAATTTTGCAAAGATGTGCAACTTTTGGTTGATAATGGCAAATTGTATTATGCAAAGGTATGAATGAGATTTACAAATGTTGAATTCATGATATGTTCAAAGACTTATTGGAAGGCCGTTGATAATTGATGTACTGCTCTCTATAAAACTTCTGTGTGCTTCACTCTTGTGTCCCAGTGTTATTTCCTGAAAAGGGGATGGTCACAGAGAGATTGGAGCTGGGGAATTGAGGCTGAACGCCCTTCCTACCGCCCCACATTGGTCGTAATCGCGAATCTGTCCCCTTCCGAGTTGAGTAATCTCCCACTATGCTACCGTTGTCCCCATTACTGTATTTTACACTTTATTTACGTCTCGCATGTTACAGTTAACTACACTATTATTACCAAACCCGTTTTTCTAACCAGATATATGCTCGCTAAACACAAAATTTTATAGTCAACAGACGAGTACAAAGATGCCTGCGAGTTGTTTGAGATATTTCTTGTAGCGAAGGATAGAGCCCCTGAAGAAATCAACAAGGAAAAGATGCGGCAACAGGCCAGCGACGAGGACGACAAGCACAATAAAGCAAGGGTGAGAATGAACTTTTTAGTCATTCAGGGATAGCATTTGCTATTAACTTCTTCCTCTTCCATTGTTTAGTATATTAAATAAATTTGCGAGTAAGTGTATGTGGGCAGTCTAAAGATCTGCTTCTTATTGCTCATCATTTTTGTAGTTCTTTGAAGACTCATTGTAGAACTCAGACTATCATTTTGCTGTATTCGCAATATAATAAGTCATTAACCTGTTAAAACTTCATACATTATTTACATCTGAAAAAATATTCTTACTTCCAGCAAAGAGGTCGTTTCACCAAACCCAACATTGCCATGTCAGCACCAATGATACTAGAAGAGGACGGTGAGCCCATGACAATGGACGACGTCATAGAGGAACTCTTTGGAGCAATCATGACAGCAATGGATCCGGAAGGACGGCTCTACAATTATGACTTTCGTCTCCTGCCTTCTAGAGATGTAAGAAATACGGAGATTTTTTGTTTAATATGGCTTCCTAATGATTATTTATTTTTCTTAAATGTAATGTGTCAATATTAGACCCATTTGTGAGTGGATGCAGACACCTTGAAGCTGGGAATTAAACCAGGATGCCCTTCCTAATGCCATGCCCTGCAGTGAACTCGAACGCTGGTTCAGAACTTGTAGAGCGAGTACTCTACAGGTTACACTATGTCAATCCCCCTCCTAACAATAAAATACTTAATGGAAATTTATATCTTTGTTATTGCAAGATGTTTCCATGTTGTATTCTAGTGGAAATTTATGGTGTTCAGTCTGGTTGCTCATGGATTAGGGAGCTAAAAGGTGTCATCCATTTTACTGATGCAGATTTGCATATTTTTGGTGCTTATCTATGTGTGATTTATAATAATGTCAGGATGAATAAATAGATATTTTTAGTAACTTTGTCCCTCGCTCGCTATCCCTCACTTAACAGATGCTCATACCTATGTCAAAGGGAGTTGGAAAGAGATCAAAATATGCTTGATTTGCATGAAAAGCAACAACACTTTGTTGTAGTTAGATCCGAGAAATAGTTCTTTGTTTCTAAGTGTATATCACCGGGATTGGCATAAAAAATGGTCCCATTAGGCCAGGCACTGAGAAAATATTTGAGGAAAAGAAAGTGTAAAGAGTGATGGTGAGAGTTGCGACCTGTCAGATATGAAGGGATAGTGAGAGGTGTGTAACGAATATGCCACAATATTTTCTGTATTAATTAACCGTATTAATTTTTAAATTTTTTATTATTTGCAGAAATACCCTGAATATTATCATGTGATTGACAAGCCCACTGATCTGAAGTCTATAGCAAATAAAATTGTACATAAAAACTACTCACATATTGATGAAGTGACAGACGACCTGAATCTCCTCTTTAACAACGCCTGCGCTTTTAACGAACCAGGCTCGCGCATATTTAAGGACGCTCGAATCCTGAAGAAACTGACGCAGCTACGGAAAGATGATTTGGTGCAGATTCTTCACGCTAAGAAGAGTGTTCGTCTGAGGTAGGTATTATTGTTATTGTTTATATTATTATTTTAATTATTATTATTATTGTTATTATTACCATATTCATTATTAATATTATTATTGCTGAGGTCAACTTGGCTGAGTGGTAACGCTCGCAACTTTGATTTGGCAGGTTGAGGATTTTCGACCTACCATGGACTGCGGTTAGAAAGGCATTCACTCAGGGGAATGGTTGCACTTGCCAAAACTAAAAACCTCTGCAAGAAGGCACCATCCTAGTCCTTAATGGAATAGGGAGACCATGACATGAAACTGATCTCACATTATTATTATTATTATTACTTCCTTTTTGGAAGCAAGAATACCCTCTGCATGTTCCCCTGCATTTTGTAAAAGTCGACCAAATGGGACAGAGTGAGGGGACTGGGAATCACTTCCTTTGTATTTCCTTCCCACAAAGAGTCAAGTTTTATGCTTTTACTCAGCCACTCCCTTTATAAGGGGGATCATGGCTTTATCATATAGCATATATAGACAAAATCTGATCTGGTTTGAGGTAATCCTGCATCCTTAATTTGTTATAGTTGTGGCCACTTGGGTTGCATCTGCAGGATGTAGTGCTCCTTTTGAAAACAATATATTTTTAACAATTTATGTGTCTCTTAATCCCCAGTATTTGGTGGACACAGGTTGGAGTTGGGAAATGATGCTTTGTGACCTATGTAATTCCCCCTGGTGGGTTTGATCGTGGGTCTGTCACCTCCCGAGTTGAATACTCTAACCTCTGTGCTACTGCTTTCCCCAAAGCAGCATACTTTGTGTTATTGTAGTTGTTATTCACCTGTTCTCTAACTGCCATGCTACGTGGTCTTCAGAGAAATACACTGTCTACATTTCATTTTATTTGTTTTTTATTTGTAAAGGAGCAAAAGAAGCGTAACAAACAAATTGTGGTCGGAACTCATGGCAGGGTTGGAGGATGGAATGGAGCTACCATTACCAGAGGAAGACAGCAGTGGAACAGAAATGCCGTTGGGGCCAGCGCATGAGGATGAAGAGAGCGACGAAGACGTGGACCCCGATAACCCCCAGTGGCAACTTTTCTTAGCGGCTAAGAATTTGACGTCACCAACCGGTGAGTATATGTCGTCTTACGTTTCGTTATTTAAACTCCGAAAATTTTTCTTATCAAAATCGTGTTGGTCAATGAAATGTTATTAACTCTTTACCTGTGAACGTACCTTTTAAGAAACTTATTCTTTGTGAGGTAATATGAGAACGTTGTTCGAATGGGCATGAATAATTTCAAGCAAGTGGGCCATTCTTTCGGGCGGTAGTGAATTGCAAAGCGATATCTGTCATGTGTTGTCATGTTACTATGTACGAGTTGATGTTTTTCCAATAAAGGGAGTCAGTAGCTCTTATAACGTCAAGGGGGCACTACGAGACTTTTGCGCTGAGGCTTGGCAGATTGCTCCCGCGCTTGTTGATTGCTTGCAGGGAAAGGATTAAACTCTGAGAATCATTATTACCTTTGTAGTATTGGTCAGAAAATTGTCATTAGCAAAATCCTTTTAATATCAGGTATACTGGTAGTCATTTCTTGATCCTTTATGCATGTGCCATTGTTTCCTTCCAGTCCTTATATCATATGTTCCTCTGCCTTTTCATAATTTTCTGGCTTTCTCATGAAGTCTCGGAATCCTTTTGTTATCTCCTGGACTTTAGTTTGAATTACAGTGGACCCCATATCTGTAACTCCAGTTGCCTGTCAAGTGTGGTGTGGAAATCAATATTTTATTAATATTGTTGTTTATTGTATATAGTTGGGAACATGATGACCGAGTGGTCAGTGCTTGACTTGGGAATTGACAGGCTCATGATAGAACTGATTTTAAAATGAGGATAGGTAGGTCTAAAAGGAGATTTGCTAATGGGGTATGAAAAGCCTTGCCCAAGAGAGACCTTGACATCCAGCAGCTTGAGAGGCATTCGAGAGACAGATTGAGTCGGTGCAACAGATTATGACCTACCCTGACTTATGCCAGTGAAAAAAATGAATCCATTATGATGGGCTGGGATTAGCCAGGGAAAATGGAGGCCTCATTCTGGAACTTAAGCATAGACTGTAAACAAACATGGTTGACTATAGAGAAGAGGACGTTATATTCTCATTTTTTTTAAATTTATGTGTGCACTTATCTTCTCTTTGTTGTGGTTGTGGTAGTTATTGTTCCCTGAGCTGCTTGGCCTGGAGCTCTAAGGGAGTGTATGAGGTGTTGGTGGCTTATGTGGTTGTGTGCGGTGTAGTTTTCTTTTAACTTTAGCAGGAAATGGTAGGATTAAAAAATAAATACAAGTTTAATGGAAGAGATAAAAATGTCCAAGCTATGATGAAGCTCTTCACGTTTGTTTTTTTTCCCTATAATTGTCCTTTTGTATAGTGATTCTGTCTTTTTTAGGTTCAAAGGTCTGGCACCCTGATCCAGGGTTTTCCAAAGTTTGAGCAATAAAAGAACAGACTAAAAAAGGATATGAGGAAAAAATAGGCAAAATTGACAAAAATAGACAATCCTACTCTGTTTGTTTCATTGAATATGACTATAATAAGTAGAACTGAAAACAAACCTCACATTGCATAAGTCTTTTATATTCCAGAACCCTACTACAATCTCTCCGAACCCTTCCGACGCCTCCCCAACAGACGTTGGCACGCCGACTACTATGTGGAAATACGCAATCCCATTTCGCTTTCTCAAATTCGGAAGAAAATTGTGGTATGTGTTCGAGGTTTTGATATATATGGCATGCATTTTGTGATGTTATGTCTATTTTTAGGTTAATAGAGGTTTATGTCTAGTTAAAAGATACAATTTTTTTTTTCTTCAATGACTGTGATACCAGGCTGTGCAGACATTGTTGCCCCATCTGGCCCGGTCTCCAGGAAAACTAGAAAGAAAATAAAGATAAACAGATGGGAAGTGTTGTGACTTGTCAGATGTGAAGGGATAATAAGAGATGTGTAACAAATACACCAGAATTTTTGATGTAAATGTAGGCATAGAAAAAGAACTGTAACTAAATGAGGACGTAATACCGGGCGGTATTGGCTAGTCTTTTTTACTTCCAGAAACCTGCAATTGTAGTATTGCAGCTGGCGTCTGCTACCATGGCCAACCTACTTGTATCACAAATATGCTAGAATATTCGGTGTAGATGTAGGAATAGAAAAAGAATAGTAACATTCAATTATGGTTCTTTATTAGTCTTTGGGTAGGAGGAACCTTCGAGAAATACCACCAGGGACTCATTTATTGTTATAGAAAGACTTGTGTAATTGATTGTATTATGTTGAGAGATGAGGTAATGGTCTGGGTGACAGGAGCTTCTCCTACCCATACCCATTAAGAGGTAGGAGTATATATGTGGCAGTTTGTCCTCTTACGCTGCTCATCTTCCGAGTTGCAACTCCGGATGGTAGACCTATGCTGATGATGTTGCCACTCCTGGTCCTCCTTTAGTTGTTACTTACTTTTATGAGAGATGGCAAAGCATGATTTTTTTTGTCTTGGAAGAACATGCTTCTCTCTGGAGGATGTAATTTACTATGCGATCCTTTCTCTCAATTGATTTATCTCTGTCAATAAAGGTGAATGTTCTTCATAAACTTTCTCTATCTTTGTATTCTTTTCGTATTGTATTGACTTTTTAAACAGATAATATTATTTTTCTTTCAGAAAGGAGAGTATCAGTTCATATCAGAAATGGTAGATGACTTCAACTTGATGTTTGACAATGCCCAACAGTACAATCGACCAGATTCAAGGATATACCGGGATGCCGTCAGACTCCAGAAGTTCGTACAGAATAAATCCGAGGAATTGAGCGGGGGAGACGAAGAGGTACAGTGCGTCGTAGTTTACAAGTTTCTTATATATAATTAGAATTTAAAAGCTGTACCTGGTACCTGTGTTGTTTTTGTTGTTCCCTGAGCTGCTTGTTTGAACAGCCTCAAAGTTGCTAAGAAAGATCACTACTGATCCTAGGTTTTCTCCCAGAGCTCTCAAGAAGTGTCTGAAGTGTTGGTGGCGCATATGTTTCTGTACGATGCAGTCTTTCATAATTTGTTTCATGTGTTGCTATCACTGTCTCTGGCTAGAAAGAGTCTTAGAGAAATGACCACTGGAGAGTCATTTCTCAGTGTATAAAAAGTGGTGTTGCTGTGTGTGCTTTGTTGAGAGATGAGGTAATCGCCTGGTGACCGAAGCCTCTCCCAGGTTTATGTGCTCCGCCAGGGCCAGAGTTGCAGCTGCAAAGGATGGACCTACAACGAAGGCGATTCTATTTCAAGTCCCCCGGTGCCTCTGTTCGAATCTTCTTCTATCCACAGGAGGCAGCATGGCTAGAATGTCCTGGTAACATAGTGTTTTTAGGCAGTGATCAAAAGCTGTACTCACTTCCTGTTTCTATAGACTTGTTTTGTCTGTAGAAGATGATGATGTCTGTGTGATGTTTTAACGCGAGAATTCAATGATCTTACCCAATAATGCCTATTATTTATATCTAAAAGAACGGATCAAGATTCAGGGGTAGTCTAAGAATTGGGCATTCTACAGGTGGATAAAAATATTCTGTATTTACAGGATACAGATAGTGACAGCGACGATGATGACTCGCTCTCTCAGAACAAGCGCTGCTTCGCCCGTTTAGGACGACCTCTCACCTTCAAGCGCCGTGCCAAAATCCTCTTTAAGACATTAATGGACTACATGACGGAAGACGGTCGTCAGCCCATTGTGGCATTCATCGAGAAGCCTGATAGGCGAGCTTATCCAGACTATTACGAGGTAAAAGATTGTATATTTTTCAGTTGTCATAACCATATACCATATCTTGCAGAGTCCGTAGGTTTACCTCATCTGTAACAAAGAGCAGAATTGAAATTAGAACCAAGTTGTTCAGAGGAAGGATCCTGCACCTATGATCTCATTGTGTTGTCAGAGCAGCCTTAAAGGGGACATAGAAGCAAATGGCTGGCATTTACGCTTTCCTAGAATGTCTGTTGCCTTGCCATTAGACAGCTGGAAAATATTTGAAAGTCCACGCTGTAGTGAAGCCTTGTTGCCTCCCTTTATTTCTTTGCCTTGCCAGAGACTTCTGGAGAATGGGTGAGTGTTCATGATGTAGTGAAGCTCTGGTTTCTCCATTTTTTGGCTTGCCATGAAACAGCTGAAGAATGGTTGAGTGTTCATGATGCAGTGAAGCACAGCTGCTCTTCTCAACTGGTGTACCACCTGCTGATTTCTGCTGGAACAGTATTATATCGAAAAAAATTATATTACCAAAATCCTCACTTCAGGTAATAGCTCAACCCATAGATATGGAGACTATCGAAGCCAAAATTAAGGGCGATCGGTACGTAAGCGAAGAGGAATTGGTCGCTGACTTCAAGTTAATGCTTCGAAATTGCCAGAGGTACAACGAAGAGGGTTCCGTCATTTACTCGGATGCTACTGTTTTGGATAAGGTGAGAGTAAAATTTATCATTTAAAGAAAGTTAATCCTTGGTTTGACTATACTGTATATATTCCATGGCTGTTCATGCCAGGGATTGCTCATACAGAATGGGTAAAGGAAATTTCTCTCATTGGGTCTGGGCACCAAGAACACAATGAGAAAGAAAGAGAAGTAGAGATGGGGTGTTTTGTGACTTGTCAGATGTGAAAAGATCTTTAAATTTAATGTTGTCCATCATGACAGGTTTTGAACGAAAAGATCCGTGAATTAAACCAAGGAGACCCCAGCCCTGGCAAAGGAAAGCTTGGGAAACGTAGCAAGTACAGTCAGTACTTAAACACATCCAAAATGTTAAGGCTCCTCTTCAACGCCGTCAGAGATTACAGGGACAACGATAATCGTCAGATATCTGAAGTATTCCTCAAACTACCATCCAAGACGCTCTATCCTGACTATTACGAGGTGAGATTACGCCATTTTCGTGAATGGTGATGGCATATTAATATATATTATTATAACATTATATTGTGTTTATTATGGCAAAGTGGTAGTGTTAGCGACTTTGAGCTGAGGGTCCCTGGTCTGAGGCTAGAAAGGGCACTTAGTCAGTGTAATGATTGCATCTGCCAAAACTAAAGTCCTTTGTAACAGGGCTCCGTCCCAGCCCTTAGTAGAAAAAGAGAGTCTGTGACATAAAACCCATTACATCATGTCGCATATAATCTTTGTATTACGAGGATTGGATTAGAACTTTGGCATAACTCTGTTTATTGTGTATGACATGCATAATGGCACTGAGGGAATGCTGTGATTGTACCAATCAACTAGGGAAGTGACAGTTTTGTGATAGAACATACCTCATGGCTTTAAGAATGGTATCCAGCCTTAATTCCCCAACTCCAACCTGTCTGTCCACTCCATAATGAGGATGGATAACGAAGTACAATTAATTTTTTCATCCTTAAAAAGATTTGTATGGCAAATTAATTTCAGTCCTATCACGTAGTAACCTTTGCTGAGGTTGAAAAATGTCAAGGTTGATGAAGGCCATGGTATAGACAAGTTTAAACAAAGAATAAGTCATTTTTGTCATCCTTGAAACTCGTTCCAGGTCATCAAGCAACCCATTGACATGGAAAGAATCCTTCAGAAGCTGAAGTCCGGCGTTTACATGACTGTTGACGATATGCTGGCCGACATGACCCTCATGTTTCAGAATGCCTGTCGTTACAACGAGCCGGACTCTCAGATATATAGGGATGCTCTCACCTTACAGAAATTGGCGTTACAGGTACAGTAATCACTGTGTGCCATATCTTGCAGGGTTGCCATAACTGTAATAGAAGAAATGAAACTGTCCTCCAGTGTACCCTGTCTATGATTTTGTATATATATATATATATATATATATATATATATATATATATGTATGTATGTATGTATGTATGTATGTATGTATGTATGTATGTATGTATGTATGTATGTATGTATGTATGTATGTATGTATGTATGTATGTATGTATGTATGTATGTATGTATGTATGTATGTATGTATGTATGTATGTATGTATGTATGTATGTATGTATGTATGTATGTATGTATGTATGTATGTATGTATGTATATATTATATTATATTATATTATATTATATTATATTATATTATATTATATTATATTATTATATATATATATATATATATATATATATATATATATATATATATATATATATATATATATATATATATATATATATATATATATATATATATATATATATATATATATATATATATATATATATATATATATATATATATATATATAAAGTGAGAGAGAGATGATTGCAAAATTTACATAAGTCTTGATGGCACTCTATGCTTTAGATATCCGGGTAGAAGAGAGTGAAGAAACATCTCCCATTGATGCAAATTCATTTCTCCATATATATATATATATATATATATATATATATATATATATATATAGAGAGAGAGAGAGAGAGAGAGAGAGAGAGAGAGAGAGAGAGAGAGAGAGAGAGAGAGAGAGAGAGAGAGAGAGAGAGAGAGAGAGAGAGAGAGAGAGAGAGAGAACCTCTGTAAATATAATGTTAAATGAAGAGGATTCATCAGAGAAAGAGAGAATATGAGATCAGATGTTTTTTCTGCATGAATGATATATCATTTAATTAAAGAAAATGTCTATTGTATCAACATTTTCTCACAGAAACGTTTGGAATTAAGCAGTTCTGAAGATGGCATTCCAAAAGTCGGGGCCCTTGTGCAAGAGCTTCTTATGTCTCTCTTCATTTGTGTCTTCAATCACGAGGACGAACTCGGCCGATACACTGCTGAGTCGTTCTTTGAATTGCCCGATTATGAAGAGGTGAGAAATGTATCTAAAAATTTTTTTTTCTTGATTTTGGTTCAAAAGTTTTAGGTGCTGTGTATTGGTTGTTATTGACTTAGCTTGTTATGGTATGATTACAGTATGCTGTACATTTAAGTGCCTTCCAAGTTTTGATATTGAATTTCAGAAGTTTAGAGACTGTATTCTAGTTATGAACACTTGCAGTTGGTCATTAACCTAACCTAACTTGACCTGACCTAACCTAACCCAGCCCAACCCAGCCTGATTTTACCTGACCTAACCCGGCCCATCCCATCCCGTCCCAACTTAGCCTAGCCTAACCTAATGTAACCTGACCCAACCC
>JAXCGZ010004277.1:0-2500 GCA_037179515.1 Halocaridina rubra
AATGCATGGACAATTGATTTTGCTATAACTTCCAATAGAGAAACAGATATCTGTTAGGAGATTGGAAGTCTCCACCAGGAGGAAAACATGGTGGCATTGGGCCCACAATATCAATGTTAATCACATCAAATTGCTGACAAAGGATCTCTTATAAAAAAATTCTAGGATCTAATATGCTGCGTAACTCTTGTTGCCTGACAAGTCTGACAGAGGAGTTGTCACTGACGAAGATCTTTGTTTTCACCAGCCAAACGTTCTGGACTTTATAAGTCGGAGTAAATCTTCAACATCAGGGTTGGAGTAACGGATACTTACTTCATAACCTCTTGTTTACATAAATATACCCTTTGGAGTTTGTGTTAAAGAAGACAGACGTCTTGGGATGATGCATTATACATTTATTACTGAAGTATTCTTACAGAGCAGCCGTAGCTTCCAAAAGCCTCGAAGGATATGGGTATTCTTTTATCCGTCTCTACATCTCCTACAGACTAGGCTTAAAGCGGTATTGATGGCTGACTGATGATTGCTTAGAAATGAATGGGACCTGGACCAGCCCACTTTGTTACCTACACTAGGAATTGTTCTCTCTATGACTGAACTAGAACTAATTCTACACTTATACCACCCACACCTCGAACAAGCTGCAAGATACAACAAGGAGGTGGAGGTGGGAGATCCTTTTATATATGACTAGACCGATTACAATAGAATAGGGTTTGCCCTTCCATCCGGTATATGATATGGGTGTAACTAGGGCAATGCTGGTTCCCAGGCATGTATCAAGGCCTAGTTTACACATGGTTGCATCGGTTAACACGGAGTTATTTGTACCTTGGAGCAACAACTGTTTCCTTATCAGTTTTAGATATTATATCAGAGATTGGAAGCGTGGGATCCACACTACGTTGTTTCTGTTCCAAACAAAATTGCAGACAATGGATGTAAATTATGTGACACTCCCTCACAGCCTAACCAAAAAATACATTTTCTGCTGAAGTATTAATTCATAATCAAGGATATCCAAAAGTGCTATATTGACAAATATTCAAAAATACTAAATAAAACTGACGTTTTTAACAGCAATAGGGGTTTACAAATACTAGAATGGTAATTTAAAAAAAATCCTTTCTATACAAGTCTACTTCTAAGGACAACATTTAGGGCTTTTCTTAACTTAAAGTTATGAACTATAAGCTAGGTTTATTCATACAGTTAATTTCTAGTATCTGTAAGAAAACTGGAATTACAAAGACCTTGCTTCAGTCTGAATCAAAATGCAGTTGTTATACCGGAAACATCTACTTTCTCTTGATTCTTCAGTTTTCCTCTCCTTCATCCCCCATAGGAAGCTCAACTTTGCATGATATCTGAAGCTCCTTTTTTTACATCCCCTACATCCAGACAGAATAATAGGCCCAGTTTGTGTCTATGGAGGTCCTGGACAGCTCCCATCAGGTTGCCACTGGATAATTGAATGGCTTTTGTGCACAAATGCCCCTCCTTCCTGCTTTGCTTGGCTATTGAAGGGTGCCCACTCTTATCCTCCTCTCACGATACCCGTCCACTGAACGCTAGTCTCCTATTTCAATCCTACTCTGCAATCAGAGATCAATAGAGAAGACCTTTAGTCAAAAGAGGGCCTTCATGGCCGTCAAAAATACAGTGATTCCCGATATCGTGTCTGGAAACGAATGCAGGCATATGCAACACACAACCGAGATATTATTCATGCGCTATAGCTGCAAATGCTTGCAATCCTTCAATGGGAAAGTGAAAAGAAGCATAAGAAATTACAGATCGGTTAGCAGAAGTCCATACTGTACAAAAAATATGACAAAGGCTGGCAATGGTTGATCAAGATGCAAACGCTGATGCAGTATTACAAACGATTTCAAGAATTTTATTGCATGAGTAATTCAGTGATCACAAATAGCAATAGCTAGAAAAATATTTTAAATGATTGCCACGTGGATGCAAATTTCTTGGAACATTAGACATGGGGATCTGGCTGCCTAAATAAAAGCCCTTATATCTTCTCATTTAAAGGGAGAGATAAAAAAAAACAAATATAAATTGAAAAGTTCAGTATATAGTTAAATGTATATCCTTTAAATGTCAACAGTGTGGCTTATGTTTATATCGGCAAAATTCAATATCCAACGACATAATATAATGAGGACTCAGTATGCAAGCTAAATGTTAATAAAGCTTTAAAAAAAATAAAGCAAAAGTTCAACTAGGATTCTGTGTAAATAAAACAAGAGAATGGAAATACGATTCATATAGACACAGAAAACAGGAAGAGAACAACCTAAATATGGGGAAATGAACATAATAATTGCATAGAGCATTAGGGAACAACAAATATAATAATAGTAATGGAAAAGGAAAGACTAACAATGTATGTATACTAAGATAATAAAAGAAAATGGAGAATAACATAAGGATTAATGCTTAAAACCGTAATAATATGTTGTTGCAAGACAAAAAACTTGGC
>JAXCGZ010004277.1:10000-17500 GCA_037179515.1 Halocaridina rubra
TATTAAACCTCTGGCTTTGCTATACTATTCCTTTATCTGTTTTTTTTTTATGAGTGCGATACTGTGATAGGCAGGACAACTGTCCTCATCAATAAAGGCCCGGTCACGAAGAAAACATTAAGACATAGGGAAAGAATAAGTTTAAGGATAAGGCAGATATGAGGTAATGGTGCACAAAGGAAAGGACAGGCTGGAAGAATTGTCAAAGTACTTAGGACCTAGAGATGTGGCAGCATTTTACACTGAGATGACGATAGATCCGCTTTTTGAAGGAAGCTAGGTTTTAAGAATTTGGAAAGAGAGAGGAAGGTAGAGAGTTCCAGAGTCTGGAGTTAGATGGGAAGAAGCGCTCGCTGCACCGACCAATCAACGAGCTACAAATCTCCACACAGTACCTGTAAGACAAGGCCGCTTGGCAAGTGTTACTCGACCTCAGCAGTGGAGGAGGGATGCAACTCGCCAACTCATCAGAGTAGCGATGGATGTAGTAGTGATAGCAAAGAGAAAGGGATGATACCTTACGGCGAAGAGAAAGAGAATCCAGATAAGAAGTAAGAGAAGGATCATTAATGAGTATGATTGCCTTAGATTTAACCCTATCATGGAGATAAATATAAAAAGAAGCCCCCCAGATGTGCTAGGAGTATTCTAAGCCGGGACTGATGGACTTTTACAGATTTTAATTAACTGTAAAGAACTAAAGTAATAACGATAACGATACAGAACCCCCAATTTGTTGGATGCAGATATAAAAATATAGATTATGTGATTCCTTTAAGAAAAGTTAGAGGTTATATGGATTCCTACTATATTAATAGAATTAAGAGGGTAACTTACTTGAGTTTCGAAGACAATTGGCAATCAAGAGTAGATGATACAGAGATAGTCAGAAATTGTGTCTTGGAGGCACTAAATTTTGGGTACCCTACTCAGATACCCTCTGCAAATCGAAGTTGAGAATAGAAGTAAGAGTGATGCGTGACTGATTACGAGTAGCAGATGAAAGGTGTGAAGAAAAGGCAGAGGGAAAATGAAGGGTGAATTGTCGCCAAAGTTGTGAAGAAGAGAGGAAGATGGGGACTGAAGAAGATCATTGATGAATAGAAGGAACACAGTAGGTGAGAGATCAGAGCCCTGTGGAACACCACTGATAACAGGGAATGGGCTAGATTTTGCACCTTCAACATCCACAAATATAAAACGGTCAGAAAGAAAACTGGAAATCAGAGAACAGAGAGAAGGGTTTAAATCCATTGACAGGGAGTTTGGCCAACAGAGAATTGTGCCAGGTTCTGTCAAAAGCATTAGAAAATATCATGGGTGGCGATAATGGATTCCTCATATTCCCTCAGAGAGGACCATATATTAGTTAGATAGGACAAGATGTCACCAGTGGATTTTGCTTTGCGGAACCCATACTGGTAATCGGAGATAAGTGAGTTAGATTCAAGATGTTTAAAAAAGTGAGCATATCGCAAAGTATCGAGAACTTTAGCAATAGCAGATCTTAGGGCAATAGGTTGGTAGTTTGAAGGAACAAAGTTGACACCCTTCTTAAACCATGCTTCCAAGAAGAGGGATGGAAGCTGATTGACAGAATTAGGCAAAACTTACGGTAAAGCCAGAGAGCCAGTTCATCTGCAAACTCCTTAAGGAAAAGTTGTTAAAAAGAGAGGAAGATGGGAACTGAAGAAGATCACTGATGAATGGAATGAACACAGTATGTGAAAGATCAGAGCCCTGTGGAACACCACGGATAAGAGGGAATGGGCTAGATGTTACACCTTCAACACCCACAAATATAAAACGGTCAGAAGGAAAATTGGAATTCAGAGAACAGTGAGAAGGGTTTAAATCCATAGGCAGGGAGTTTGGCCAACAGAGAATTGTGCCAGGTTCTGTCAAAAGCATTAGAAATATCATGGGTGGCGATAATGGATTCCTCATATTTCCTCAGAGAGGACCATATATTAGTTAGATAGGACAAGATGACACCAGTGGATTTTGCTTTGCGGAACCCATACTGGTAATCGGAGATAAGTGAGTTAGATTCAAGATGTTTAAAAAAGGGAGCATATCGCAAAGTATCGAAAACTTTAGCGATAGCAGATCTTAGGGCAATAGGTTGGTAGTTTGAAGGAACAAAGTCAACACCCTTCTTAAACCATGCTTCCAAGAAGAGGGATGGAAGCTGATTGACAGAATTAGGCAAAACTTACGGTAAAGCCAGAGAGCCAGTTCATCTGCAAACTCCTTAAGGAAAAGTTGTTAAAAAGAGAGGAAGATGGGAACTGAAGAAGATCACTGATGAATGGAATGAACACAGTATGTGAAAGATCAGAGCCCTGTGGAAACTGATTGACAGAATTAGGCAAAACTTACGGTAAAGCCCAAGAGCCAGTTCATCTACAAACTCCTTAAGGAAAAGTTATTAAAAAGAGAGGAAGATGGGGACTGAAGAAGATCACTGATGAATGGAAAGAACACAGTAGGTGAAAGATCAGAGCCCTGCGGAACACCACTGATAACAGGGAATGGGCTAGATGTTACACCTTCAACACCCACAAATATAAAACGGTTAGAAGGAAAACTGGAAATCAGAGAACAGTGAAAAGGGTTTAAATCCATAGGCAGGGAGTTTGGCCAACAGGGAATTGTGCCAGGCTCTGTCAAAAGCATTAGAAATATCATGGGTGGTGATAATGGATTTCTCATATTCCCTCAGAGATGACCATACATTAGTTAGGTAGGACAAGATGTCACCAGTGGATTATGCTTTGCGAATCCCATACTGGTAATCGGAGATAAGTGAGTTAGTTTCAAGATGTTTAAAAATGTGAGCATTGCACAAAGTATCAAAAACTTTAGCGATAGCAGATCTTAGGGCAATAGGTTGGTAGTTTGAAGGCACAAAGTTGACACCCTTCTTAGAGCATGCTTCCAAGAAGAGGAATAGAAGCTGATTGACAGAATTAGGCAAAACATATGGTAAAGCTCTAGAGCCAGTTCATCTGCAAACTCCTTAAGGAACCTTGCAGGGATACCATCGGGACCAGATGCCTTGTTCGTCTTAAGTGAGTGAAGAACCTTGTGAACTTTGCATGAAAAATAGATAAGGGAGGGCATAGGGTTAGAGAGGGTTAAAGATTGAGGACAGGTACTCTGGAATCGCTTATAGAAGAGTTGGCAGAAAAATTAAAGCCAAAGAGAGAGGTTTTATCAGTGAGACTGAAAGCTATAGAACCACCAGAACGAATGAGAGGGGGAAACCTTGAGTTACAGAATTTTTTGGAGAGGTTTTTGGCTAAGAATCAGAAACATTTATTGGTGGGAGCGGAGATAAGATCACCAACTTCCTAGTCTAGTCGGAAGAAGGGGTCCACGTGCACTTAGTGGATTTTTTGTTGGCACCTGTTTTATTCAATTCTTTGAAGTGTCTATTTTAAGATTTTGACAGATAATAGCTTCAGATAATGTCCTACGGGGTTGGTTTCTATCCATTTATTACAAATGATTTATACTTGGATGCAAACCCTAGAAACATCAGAAAGTTGCATAACCTTTGAACTAAACAACTTGCAGGGACGAATGAACAGTTTCCCATATAATTTTGACCCAAAAATCCATTGAATAGATATTTTCAAATTATAGGCACATCTTGACTCAATATCAGAGAAATTCATCCCAAATAAGGTAAAAAGGTAAGATTTTTTTTAATATTTTTGTCTATATACTTTGATGTAAAGTGAAAGTCCTTTAAAATCATCTTAAGACATAGAAATAAATTCCAAATCTAAGTTCTAACATTCGCTTAAGTCATTTTTGCCCTATACTACTAACGAGCACCATCATCATCATCATCAGAAAAGAGATCATCAAAGTCTATCCCTTGGATTTCCATCTCTTCCTTATCATCACACTCATAATCTTCATCCACCTCAACCACAGTCTTTGAGTTGTTGTTTCTATAAAGCTTTCCCTTTTCTGACTCCTCTCTCTGTGCCAGTATCTTGGTGAGAGAAGGAGGGAAAATAGGTCCAACTGACCAGATGGGGTCTATCACCCCCTCATCCACCGTCTTTTCCCAGCCTATAGCCTACACCCTGTTCATAGGGCTTGGGCCTCTCAAATATTGGCTGGTCTGCTCTCTTGTAGCAAGCAACTCTGTAGTTAGATCGCTGCAGATGAGGGATGAGGCAGACCTTACGAGGAGGCAGGCATTCAAGGTCTACAATGGAGTGCAAGCTCAGAGCTTCCTCAGCACACACCATTTTAGCAGCATCTTGGCACGCACGGCATTGAATGACTTTCTCTGAGAATAGCCATACATGAGACAGGTGAATGCCTCCATCACCTTCTGCAGCTCATCAGGCACCAACCACGATGTGCCAAGTTTGCTAAAAACATTTTGATACTTTGGGTTTTTCTGCAATTTCTTCAGAGGTTTCACCTTGACCTTGACTTTGAATGCACTTGTGAAGTTTTCCCCAGAAAAAAATATGGTACCCCAGCATTGTGCTGCAGTAATCTGGACCCAGTAACTCAGCCAGTTCAGATACATTTATCAGTTTATGATGCACCCTAGTGCCAGAATCGAGATATATGGAGAGGTTGATCTTCTTAGCCTGGTAGAGGAGGATCATCAGAAAGCCCTTGTCAGGAGTCCTCACCATGCTGGACATGTGCCCCCACTTGACAGCCAAGTGAAGATATAAGATGACAGGGCCATCTGTCTCCTCATGGTCTGAGTATAGTTCATGGATCTCAGGGAAATGGACCTGGAACAAGTAGAAAAGAGCATATATATATTATATATATTACCAACATAATGCATTAAATTAGTAATGGATATAGATAATTATAGTAGCACCATTTTCTTCTAACTTACTTTGTCAGTCAGTGAAGTGAGGTGATAGGCTTTCTTGCACTTTTTGAGCCTTGTTGCAGCCTGATCACTAGTCCAAGCCTTGACAAGTAAGTTGCAAAGCTGATTCTTGTTCTTCTTATAGCCAAGGAAGGCCTTAAAATCATGTGGTTTGCTGGTATGAGGACCAATATAATCCATGACTGTGTGGAACTTGTCAGGGATGATGATGTGTTTATTGAACTCCTCCTCGTATTTCCATACTATAGCTCATGCCTTCATAACCACCCCTAAGTCAAAGGTGTTGATGGTGTATGGCTGCCCAAGCTCCTGTGTTGCTGCCTCTGACTTCTTGAGCAGTTCATATACCACTCATTTTCTGTAATAGGCTGGTTGATTGGGATGTAATAGTCAATTGTAGATTTTCTAGGAGGCACTTTCCCTGTGCTTGAAATGAAGCCACCAAATCAATGCACCTGTTGCTTACTCTCACAGCTTAAAAGTCTGCATAGAAGATAGATGTAGTACTCCAACACTATAGCATTGCATATCCTTTGGTTTTCAGCAGGTGGGGTAAACCTAGCACTCTGTGGAAATTTGGGACCAATTCTTCTGCATGCTAGTTCTGGCAATGTCTCTGGAAGGGTAATCTTGAGGCTTCTCATTTTGGATGACTTTTCATACAAAGGAAGGGTCCTCACATTGGCGCTTTGATGCCCCTCTCTCACCTCTTGAATCATTACCCCCCCAGCACTATTCACAGTGTTTGAGCCATGGACATTGGTTGTGATTTTGTTAAGATTATCCCACTCGTTATGGAGCACAGCTTTGACCTCATCAGTGATGAGCTGTGGGGTCAGGAATGTGGACGTCTCGTTGAGAGCCTTGGTTAGTGCTGTCTCAAGTTCCAGACTAAAGTTGTAGGTTTCTGAGTGACCTAGTCGGGCATGGATGGTTGTGAGTTGCAAAGAGAGTGATTTATATTATAAAAATATAAATATGACAATATTTTTAGTATCTAAACAAAATCAGGTTTGTCGTGACCATATAACTCAGTACATTATTTTTAGCATTCTCATATAGTTAAGTATAGTTATAGAATATTAACAGACTAAGAAAATATCTACAATATCCATTCTGCATATTGGATTAAGGAGTGAGAGTAATGCCGACACCTGTGCAAAGCTAATCAAGAAGAAAAAAAGATAATGTTAGCTGATTACCCACCTGTTTGCTTCGATAGAGGTGCCGAAGACTGGCACAGAGGAGGGAGTGTTTTGGGAGTTTCCACTCGACATATATTGTGTGTGATTGAGTAGACCAGCCTCTGAGTCTTTTCACACTTCTCTCTATCAACCTCGGGTATTCCTGTCAGCACATGCTCATAAGTTTTACAAGATCATCGAGGAGTAGTTCTTCCACCTTCAAAGCATTTAACTCATGTGCAATTGGGGACCAAGACAGTTGGTTGGATTCTTTGAATGCTTTTAAAATGAGGGAACGGAGTGTGAAGGCTGCATCTTGGAGCTGGTTTGTTGTATCAAGCTTGTAGGCACATGATATTGCTTCAGCTAATGTAATACTTGAACTGTAGATGAGGTATAGCTCCACACAACCAAGGAGCAGTACCTCTTAGAAGGCAATTGCTTGCAAGATGTCTTTGACCCCTTGCAAGTAGTTTATTTATTTTTCATTGCAGTAGTCTGGATTGGGATAAACACAATTATCAAGCTTTTCAATATACAAGTTACGGAGGAATGTCAGTTGGACGACCTCATTACATTCAATCACATGCTTAAGAACATAATTCTTCACACTCTCATAGGCTCTCTGGTGAGCTGATATCTACTGGGCCTGAAGTTTGTCAATGCTGTCTGACTTCTACCTCTCTTTCCCATGCACATGACTCTGGTACTCGGTGTTGAATGTGTTTCTGCATGATGGGTGGTACCTCGCTTCCATTGCGAACAAGTCATTACCCTGTACTTTGCGGTAAAGAACCTCCTTTTTCATTTCTTTTGCCCTGGGAGCAATGATTTTCCAGGCTGGTTCTTTTTGCTTCCAACTTTGAAACTTCACAGGAAGTTCAGTCTTTCCCCTGACCTTTATCTCTACCTTTTCACAAAAAAATATGCTGATTAGGAAACAGGAAGGTAAGTCGAGTTCCATCAGACTGGTCTGACTGAGATTTGTGCTGTTATAGGGAATCCTTTATCTTTGATGATAATGATTCACCGGAACCAGAAGCTTTTGATTTTTTTTTAAGTGACCTAAGTTCATTATAAAATTTTTGTAACAGTTTTGATGATAACCAATTGTTTCAAATTCCTCTAGCATTAATGGGATCTAGTCACAAATGTTATTTATACGGTAGGGTGAAGTTACTGGTTCCCTGAGCCTCAAATCACGAATATCAAGAATGTATGAGAGCCTATCATCTGGATCCCCAAGGCAAGAACTAAAGCCTGTAAAATTAGTATGCTGAGAGAGAGATGGGTCATGCAAAATACCCATGTCGCTGGTTACTTCTTTGTAGGGTTTTTGGCAGTGTTGCAATGTTTTCTTTTTCCCATGAGTCATCACTGAATTATTTAATTATTGACCTTAATAGTTTAATTGCTAGTCTAAACATCGTC
>JAXCGZ010004277.1:45000-50000 GCA_037179515.1 Halocaridina rubra
GATTTAAACCTGATTTATATGACTTAATAGGTTGAGTTGATCACACCAAAATCAGTGTTGCTGATGCCATATGATTTTTACCGCCAGCCCCCCTCCCCAACCATGCACATGGCAAAATTGCCAAAACCGTACTTGCTTGCATCTTCGCAAACATACGTCTGTGAAAAAACGGCTCTAAATACACAGTAACACATTATTCCATAATTTCAGCTTTTAAAATTTCACTATGCAAAAAATAAGAACCTCATGTATTTTGCCTTGTTAATTGATTATTGACATTGTATTAATGTTCTCAGCATCTTATATATGAAGCTCTTTTCCTGATACTTTCTCTCTACTTTAAAAGGGTGCTACACGCTGAGTGTTATGACCTATACACTTCGCATATCTATTAAATCATATTAGTCCTTCGCTGCTAAAAACATTCTGTAATATATTCTTAATATATAATGCATTCATACTCATTTTTATGATATTTTATACACTACACTGAGTTACTGAAGAATGTTTGTGTTTATTTGTTCATTTCTTTTATCGCATTCATAGATATGAACAAGCATTCTACACTTTAACTGAGTGATCCGTCTGGTCTTCGTAGTACCTTCAAACCCTCAAAAGAGTTATAGTGTAATTTCCGTAGGCTTTATGTAGCATCTTTAGAGGATAGCTTTGTCACGTAGATCTTCAGAGGATGAACATTTTGTTGCTGAGGGAAATCTGGCAACGTCACCGAAGTTAGTAGACCTTCTTCTAAAAGTGCATTACTTACTGGATACTAGTAGAACTTTTCATCAAGGGAACATGTCTCCAGTACCTATATATCCTCTTCGGTTAACATCATGTTCTGCTATGTTTTTATCTTTCTGTTCTGTTCATCCACGTCAGATTTTTAGTTTATTTTTTTGGGGGGTTTCCAATGATTAGAGTGGTAGCTTAGTCTGCAGAGGGCAAGATGGGTGTATGTGTGTTTTCTCAGAGGATATGTATTTCGTGGTTATTTCAATTCGTATCTTTTTTATATATATATTTTTACATTTCAACGAAATTCTACTCTCATTTTCTTTCTTTTTTCTCTTGAGTTTATATTTTCCTGCATTGAGTGTGAATCTCATTAGCTACAAAAGAGTGATGCATGGCTAATACTAGCACACAAATTTGGACATGGATAATATTAATACAAGTATACATGGTGGCAGACTTTAAGAACATTCTGGTGTATATCTTTAATGAGCTGAATAGGGGAGGAACCCAGATGTGAAAATAATATTCTAAGGAGGAATATGAAGGCATGGAGAAAAGAGGATGATGCTGACTGAAGAAGATTACTTATGAAAAAAAGGAACAGAGTAGGTGACAGAAGAGGAAATGTATATTACCACCGGTAACTATTAATGAGCTGGATGTTGCACTGTCAACAATCACAGATATAAAACTGTGAGAGAGAAAGCTCGAAATCATAGAACAGAGAGAAGGAGTAATGCCATATGCAGGAACGTTGGCTAACAAGGCCTTGTACCACACTCTGTCAAAAGATTTAGAGTGATTCAGATAGGATGACCATACATGAGTGAGATAGGACAGGAGGTCACCACTGAAACTTGTCTTTCGGAAGCCGTATGACCCGATATAATAGAATTAGATTCATGATATTTCAAGAAGTGATAATTGTGCAACGTTTAGAAACAGGCTAAAACAGGGCGCCTTTCCATGGTTAATCTAGAAGCAAGTTAAGAGAATGAGGAGAAAAGCGGATAATCATGGGAACCACTTCATCTGCAAACTCCTTAAGAAAACTTACTGGTCCGGATGCCTTGATCATCTTCTGAAAGCTAAGAACCCAAAGGATTTTAAGTGTTGAAAGACTAAGGAGGGCATAAGGTTAGGGAGGGGTAAAGTACGAGGGTCAGGTGTCTGGAGTCGCTTACGGAAGAGTTAGAGGAAAAATGAGAGCCAAAAACTTTGACAGTGGAAGAGCAAGAGAGAGCTTGGGAAACCTTGAGTTACAAAAGTTCTTGGAGAGATTTTCGAGACCAGAAAATTTTTCAGTGAGAAAAGAGTTCTGATCATCAACTTTTCTTCTAAGAAAGAAAAAAATTAGACCTACAAATATTATCAGTGCTGAAATTCAAAGAATTAAATAAGGAGAGGCCTTGCATTATCGGCATGCCTCATCCTCAGCCTGAATAGCCATGGCGCTGATGCGATCAAATCAAGGATTAGAAGGAGAAAAAGTTTTGACAGAGAAATATATATTATGCATTCCTCTTGTATTTTTTTCTATTTAGATTCAATTTTAACCTGATTGACTGTTTGTTTCATTTTATGCAATAAAATAAATAAAACTCAACAATATCCAAATTACTTTTATATGACTCTATTTTACAGTTTATGATGATATTGCATATGAAAACATATTCATTAGTAAACAAGAATTTAAGCAACACTACTAACTGAAAACTCTCCACAGTACACAATATTATTCTAGTAAACTCTGTTTACAAACACTGACTGTTTAGTATATTCACTCTACAAATATATAAAACACAAGAATGAAGTTGACAATATTCCAATCGAAAAATCTACATGTACACCACTGTATTAATTTCAACTCGGCATCGATATTATTCAAGTTTAAAAGTATTTGCATGTGTCTAAATTCACCGCATCTGCTCTCCATCTTGCATTTTCAATAACGTAGCCTTCCAAAACCAAAGTTTTGAAAATAGAATTGGATATCTTATAAAATCCTAACTCTTTGCTAATCATATCTCTCTCTCTCTCTCTCTCTCTCTCTCTCTCTCTCTCTCTCTCTCTCTCTCTCTCTCTCTCTCTCTCTCTCTCTCTCTCTCTCTCTCTCTCTCTCTCTCTCTCTCTCTCTCTCTCTCTCTCTCTCTCTCTCTCTCTCTCTCTCTCTCTCTCTCTCTCTCTCTCTCTCTCTCTCTCTCTCTAGACCAGAAACATGCCCTTTAAGAGTTAAATAAAAACCAAGAATATAAATTAAAAGTACTTTATTTCCTCTATGTATGTATGTATGTATGTATGTATGTATGTATGTATGTATGTATGTATGTATGTATGTATGTATGTATGTATGTATGTATGTATGTATGTATGTATGTATGTATGTATGTATGTATGTATGTATGTATGTATGTATGTATGTATGTATGTATGTATGTATGTATGTATGTATGTATGTATGTATGTATGTATGTATGTATGTATGTATGTATGTATGTATGTATGTATGTATGTATGTATGCATGCATGCATGCATGCATGCATGCATGCATGCATGTATGTATGTATGTATGTATGTATGTATGTATGTATGTATGTATGTATGTATGTATGTATGTATGTATGTATGTATGTATGTATGTATGTATGTATGTATGCATGTATGTATGTATGTATGTATGTATGTATGTATGTATGTATGTATGTATGTATGTATGTATGTATGTATGTATGTATGTATGTATGTATGTATGTATGCATGTATGTATGTATGTATGTATGTATGCATGCATGCATGCATGCATGTATGTATGTATGTATGTATGTATGTATATGTATGTATGTATGTATGTATGTATGTATGTATGTATGTATGTATTTACATGTAGTAAGCTGGGTCATGGCAACTCCACCCTTTGCGATACTACAGCTGAAGGTGTACTGGAGTTAAATGAGATTGTCCAGGACAGCTCGATGCTGAGTCTTCCTTTAGTTACAATTCTTTTTCTATGCCGACATCAACACCAAATATTCTTTGATACTCGTTTCGCATCTAATATTATCCCTTCTCATCTCATATTCCTCAAATCCATTGCCCTTTGTTTTATGTTTTCTTCGTGCCAAGGACCGATGAGGGCAAAACGTTCTTTGCCTGGCCAATCTCAAACTCCTAGAATAGCGTAATGGGCTTCCCTCACTACCAATGGTATCAATATTTTAATAAAGAGCAAAGGAAACTCAGTTGGAAATTTATATTCCAAAATTTTCCTTTAATTTGTATATAAAGTGAAGTATTTACAATAAAGGAAGTCGAGTTCTATCCCATCAAGAGGAAAATATAAAATTTGTTTTTTATTTTATTTTTTTAGCTATTATAGAAGCAGTTTTAGTCTTATCTTTGAGTTTTCTGATTTTTTTCTCATATCTAGTTGAATATTTTTCCAAATTCATTGCTTATATATATATATATATATATATATATATATATATATATATATATATATATATATATATATATATATATATATATATATATATATATATATTTTTATATATATATATATATATGCATATATATATATATATATATATATATATATATATATATATATATATATATATATATATATATATATATATATATATATATATATATATATATATATATATATATATATATATATATATATATATATATATATATATATATATATATATATATATATATATATATATATATATATATATATATATATATATATATATATATATATATATATATATATATATATATATATATATATATATATATATATATATATATATATATATATATATATATATATATATATATATATATATATATATATATATATATATATATATATATATATATATATATATATATATATATATATATATATATATATATATATATATATATATATATATATAGTATATATATATATATATATATATATATATATATATATATATATATATATATATATATATATATATATATATATATATATATATATATATATATATATATATATATATATATATATATGTATATATATATATATATATATATATATATATATATATATATATATATATATATATATATATATATATATATATATATATATATATATATATATATATATATATATATATATATATATATATATATATATATATATATATATATATATATATATATATATATATATATATATATATATATATATATA
>JAXCGZ010004277.1:55000-61734 GCA_037179515.1 Halocaridina rubra
ATATATATATATATATATATATATATTTATATATATACACGTATGTATTATTTTATTTCAAATTCACAAATGCAGAGGCCATAATTCAAAAACTGTGGGCTCCCTGATGTAAACTTGTATGTGGCTGAATTGCTTTTTCATGTTGATGAATTAGTGAGGAAAATTAAGGCTATATCTATTCTCAATTATTCTGGATGTATACTGATTATTGCATAAACTTGCTCAAGATGTTGGAGTTTTGCAAAACTGCAAAGCACCAGTTGCAGTAATCATTCTTGTTCTCATTGTAAAAACTTTGCATTCGAAAACAGATTTTCATTTGCAGTGATAAAATGGATACGTCCAGTTGGAACTGCAATTTCTGTAACTGAATGCAGTACAGTCTGATTATATGTAGTATCATATGGTTCTTACTTTTATCTCATAATCTCTCCTTTAACTGTTAATGCTACTATATTTTTTTCATAAAAGCAAAAAAAAATAAAAAAAAAAATAAACAAATAAACCACTTTCACAGTGAGGAAGCAAAATACTTTTTTTTTTATTAAAAAAGTTCTTGTCTGACTTTCAAATAAAATAAACAGTGACTCAAAGATCCTCCATTTCTGTTTATTCCTTTACTATTTTTTTTCTTTATGAAAGCTTTGCATTTGAATGTGTATTTTTACTACTATTGATAACTAAGTCCTGAAAGTCAGTATTTAATTTCAACAGTAGATTAGGAAAAACTATTTTGCTTATTACTATATATATTTAATGGCTAAATTAGAACAAAGAACACTCAAGTCGAGGTTGCATACATAGTCTGGTCATATATTTGTGAGCTTGTGCGTTTCCGTAGCAATAGGGACCCCTTGACTTGTTACTATAGCTGACTTTCTGAGTCGCAATTTTTGTTTCTTTTACTAATGCATATATTGGATACGTTTCCTTAGGCAGTAATTACATTATGAAAGAATGTGAGGTATTTCAGTGCTACTTAGTTTAGAGATATTGGTGTGTATCTACAAGAGAAACTGGATTTTTACACTCCTCATCGAAGACTCTCATCACGGTATGGATGGTTACTTCCCCGTTCTTGATGATCTCACATCTGTAAATGCATTTTTTTTCTGTTTTGTTTTTCCTTTATTACTTCAGTTGTGCATATACCGATATGTTTAAGAACTCACCTAGCCTTATAGACTAATATTTTAATGTATGTGCAGGTGCACTTATTTATAGTCTGTTTGACTATCCTGCTGATGACACTCAGTTTTCCATTCTTACTTTACAAATTTACAATACCACTTTTTTTTTGCAAAAATCTACAGTATATCTCATGCTTGGCAATTTTACCATATCTGTTAGCATTCTCGCTACTGATTGCTGGTCGTTTTGATGCTTTGAGTGTCCCCTGCAATTGTTTCTCATTTTGTTGTTTGACAACAAAGCTAGGCTGAAACTATTTTTTCCAGATTTTATCAGGAAACTGTTGGTACACCAGCACAAAAATATGTATTGCATTGCTCAAAAGAAGGTAGAGCACAGTTATAGAATTCTGTGCATTTTCAAAATTACCTTGCTCCCCCAAGAAATCTCGTGACTTTTTCTTCTCACTAATAATAAGTGATGAACCAAATTACTTGCAACCAAGGTACGAGACTGGTGATGGCTTATCTTCAGCGAAAACTTAAGACTTGTAGTACTTTCTAAACTTATTTTGGTTTT
This sequence comes from Halocaridina rubra, assembly GCA_037179515.1. Classification (NCBI taxonomy): domain Eukaryota; kingdom Metazoa; phylum Arthropoda; class Malacostraca; order Decapoda; family Atyidae; genus Halocaridina; species Halocaridina rubra. The sequence continues at coordinate 56,711 of JAXCGZ010004277.1, forward strand.
TGCATAGCTAATGTTCTCAGTAATATTTCACCAGTAATTAATATTCTTTCTTCTGTTATTTTAATCATGATCTAATACCAAGCACTGAAGGAATTATCAATTTGTTTTTTTTAAATGACTTCTGTCGCTAAGTGCGCAAACCTCTGCATTCCTATTATTCATGTCTCAGGTAAATTTTCACAGAGTATGAGGAACAGAGTGAGAATGAGTAATATACATGACTGTGTTCTATTATTTGCTTTAATAAGACATGAAACTCATTAATAAAAATGTTTGTAAATAACGGCTGATAGAAGAAGGTAAAGATGTATATGTCTCTATATATAAAAAACTCACTTCTAGTGAAACAATGAAGCCCACATGCATGCCACATGTTATGTGATCATTTAACTTAATGAAGAAGTTGCTTTCAATAACAGGCTCTCATGGATGATATTGGGCTCTCTCTTTCCAGAAGGTATATGTTGCCATTTATTATTATCATTCTCTATCTACAAGTTAAGATGTAAACGATTTTTTTGAGAGTTTTTTTAGTATGAGCATTAACAGTGAGCACTAGAGGTGTGTTAGGAAATTTTTTCAATACATAATTGGCTTTTAGTGAATTGTCAATATGCTACAGTCATTGCAGAAATATTCTTAATAAACATTGTGGTGTTAAAACCTATGGCAGTATGTGACACTACCTACATCTGTCCCTGCTGTCTTGCAGGCGCACATAGGAGTGTGAAAGGTTTGGAGAGTAAACCCTGAGAGACAGTCCGAAGGGAGAGACCCGAAGGATATTCATTGGAGAGGAATGCTTCAAACCAGCCTTTGGCATCCTCTCCAACCCTCCTAGACTTCCAAGAGTAATGACTCTGTCTTTCCTCTGGGGCTAATCAGTAGCATCGAGAGGGTGGGTATGCAAAATGGACTATGCATTTTTCCCTTATTTCTCTGGCCAGCTGCAAAGCATAAAGAAAGACACTGCTCTCAGAGCAAACGCTATAAGAAAATGAAGAGAACACTCCTTCCATGCTGAATCAGCATAGACACAACATGGGAGTGAGGCAGGAAAGGGTTATAAGTCTACTAAACCTGCATAAAGAGAATTCACCACGAACCACTCTATGACGATGGGAGTGACTTTTCAGTTGATCATCTACTGCCTGTCTCAAGCTGCGCAGCCCCCAGCCAGTATTATGCTAATCCACCACGTCGACCTGCTCCTCTTGGTGTATGGAGATAGACAAAAATTGAAGAACTGGCATTAAGCATAGCACCAGGAAAAAAAATGGAAACTCAATACCACTGAAACTGGGAACACGGAACATGAGATCAATGTGTACCTGGCTTGACAACAGAGACTTGGAGAAGACTGAGAAAACAAGTAAAACTACAATCATCGATAAGCAAATGAAAAACCTCAATGTGGACATATTGCTCTCCTTGAAACAAGGCTACCCGACTCAGGATCAGTGAGGGAAACCAACAGTATATTCTATTGGAAGGGTCTTGCACCTGATAACAGTCGTTTCTATGAGGTAGGCTTTGAATTTAGCAATAAACTCCAATGAAGCATAAGCACACCGCAATGGAAATCCGAGAGAATTAGTGTTATACGATTCAGTACAAGAATTGGTCCAGTATATATCATCAGTCTATTTTTCTACACTTACAACTGATAAGAGAATCAAGAAAAAGATTTATGAAGACTTGCAAAAGTTGGCTGAGCATATACCAGCAAACTAGCAGATCTGTATCCTTGGAAATTTCAATGCGCAACTCGATACAGAATATTATTCATGGCCGATATGCCAAGGCCAGTTTGGAATTAGGGAACTAAATAAGAATGGATAGAGACTGCCAGAATTCTACTCATACCATATCACCAACACTTTCTACATTGACCAAGACAGCCACAAAGTTTCATGGCAATATCCTACATTTAGCCACTGGCATCAGCTTAACTCTGTTTTGGTTCAAGATCCTAATCTCAATACAGTCAAATTCACAAGTTCATACTACAGTGCTAATTGTGACACTGACTGTCTACTTCTCATTGCAATAACCAAGATCTAAGCTAAGAAAATACACATAACAAAGAAACAAAGGAGTCCCAGACTTAGCACAAAGGACATGAGCTATTCTAATATAGGCAGCTTTTAAGTGCAGATACAAGAAGTAGATTTACTCTCCTGATACTTTATAATTGTGCATATGAATACTGGAAAAACTGCGTTCATATATACAATAGGCTTCAGAGATATGAAACTTTAGGACCATTAATGAGAACATAATGATTGCCTTTAGTCCTCAGATCCCCAAACTAATACCACTCAAAGATATCTAAATGAGATATGATTGTTGGTAAGAAACAGCTAATGGATAGAGGAACTGAGCAATAATCAAGTCTTTACACACAAACGAGAACAGAGGAGGACATTTTGGAGAACACCATTTCTCTACTTTTACAAATGACAGAACTGGATAAAGAGCTTACAGTAGATAAACTGGCATAAGCTATAAAAGCTTTCAAGTGGCAAATCACCTGGTTACGACTTCATACCAGCTAAATTACTATAAAAGAGCATAAGTGTCCTACTACTACTCCTGCATAAACTCCCGATTCTCTGGTGGATGCAGGGTGAAGTTACCCATGAAATGAAAGATGGATATATCTTGACATTGTCCAAGAACAAGGGGAACATAAGAGACTGTAAAACGCACATAGGCATCTATTTCTTCACCATCACAGTTTATCTTGAAGTGTCTTCAGAAACTGAAGGAAAGAGTACTCCCAGAGGGTCAGTGTGGTCTCAGGTACAGTAGATCAACCATGGACATGAGTGCTTTACATCAACTGCAAAAGACCTCTTGTGAGCAGGGAAAGCCACTTCACATGCCTTTTGTGGATTTGACCAAAGCCTTTGACAAAGTCAGTAGACGAGGACTGTATATGGTACTTGATAGAAATGGATGACCCCTACACATCTCTAACTTATCATCTCCTTTCGTGAGGACATGAATGCCAGACTCCAGTGTCAAGAGCGGAGCAAATCAAAGTTTTGGCCTGGTACACACACTCTTTGGCAGCTATTTTGATAATCTTCTGTGGCGCACTTCTCTGAAATCTCACAGTGATATTTTTGTTCACTGGAGGCTCGATAGCTTGCTGTTTAACTTGGTCTGTCTAAAGGCAAATCCTAAAACCATGGCATCCTCATTCATAGAACTTCTCTTTGCTAATGATACTGCATTGGTTTTCCACAGTATATCAGTAATACAAAACTTTCTACACTGGTTGTCGACAGTGTCTCAATATTACAGACAATGATTTGTCATCTTTTAAGGGCACACAATGCTTTCTCTATTGGCATCGGGGTCAACTGGACATTCATCCTTACACAGGATAGCACTGCTCCGGGTAACATCATATTGAAGTTGTCAAAAAAATCTTCTTTCTCGGACCCTCCATCACTTCCTCTGTGTCCCTGGATAAAGTGATAAATGTCAAATTTGGAAGCATTAGCTAACAAAGAGAGCATTGGACAACTGAGTGCTTATTGACATTATCTATATTATGGGCTGAATTTTTCAAGAACCTGCTAAATGAAGAAGATGATACAGAGGCAGAGTTTATAGCTGTTGGAAGCGAATGGAGATTGCCAATGTTAGGTGATGAGAATGATAGAGAAATAACAATAGGGAGGTACATTTGCCACTAAGAGCAATGAAAGCAGGTAAAGCACCAGGGATATATTGGTGTCATGTTGAATGTTTATTAAAAGGTGGGGAATCATTAGTAGAATGGGTGGTTAGGTTATTGAATGTATGTTTCATGAATGGCAGGATCCCAGCTGATTGGAGGAGTGCATGTTTAGTTCCACTTTACAAAGAGAAAAGAGATAAGTAATAGTGTAATAGTTGTAGAGAAATTTGTTTGTTGAGTTTAGTTAGCAAGGTATATAGAAGATCGTTAATTGAGAGAATTAGGAATGGTACTAAGACACTGACTGGGGAAGAACAGTGTTGATTCAGGAGAGGAAGAGCATGTGTAAATCAGGTGTTTACGTTAAGACAGGTGTGTGAGAAATCCTTGGAGAAAGGTAGGGACACTTTTTGGGCTTTTATGGACTCAAAGAAAGACTAAGACTGGGTCGATAGAGAGGGTTTGTGGAGTGTGTTGCGACGGAATGGAATAAGTGAAAGTTTGTTGAATACGGTGAAGAGTTTTTACTTGAATAGTAGAGCATGTGGGAGAGTTGGGAATGATATGATTGATTGGTTTGAGGTGAGTGAAGGTAGCATCAAGATTGTTTGTGTCACCATGGTTATTTAATGTGTATATGGATAGAGTGGCAAGGGATGTAAATGAAATAGTATTACACAAAGGCTTGGAACTAGTGAGTGAGGATGGAAAGTTGAGGAAAATGAATCAGTTGCTATTTGCTGATGATACTGTATTGGTGGCTGATACTGAGAATGAATTGAAACATTTGGTGACTGAGTTTGTTAGTGTGTGTGAAATTAGGAAAGTGCGAGTGAATATTGGTAAATGTAAAGTCATGAAATGCACGAAGATATTAGTGTTGGCAGAGTGAATGTAGGAGTAAATGGGGAGTTCCTTGAAGAAGTTGAGTAGTTTTAAGTATCTGGGTTTGCAAGTATCAAGGAGTGGACAAGTGAATGTAGAGGTAAATCATGGAGTAAAGGAAGCAAGTAAATGTCTAGATGGGCTGAAAAGTGTAATGAGAAATAGATATTTGGGAATAAATGCAAAAAGAATGATATATGAAGGCGTGATTGTGCCGACAGCTTTGAATGGAGCAGAGACTTGGAATGCAAGAGAGAATGAGAGGAAAAAGTTGAATGTAGTGGAGATGAGGTGTTTGAGAACCATGATTGATGTATCTAGAATAGATAGGGTAAGAAATTAAGACATTAGGCAGAGAACAGGTGTTGAAATGAAACTATTGGATAGGTTAGATCAAAGAATGTTGAGTTGGTTTGGATACATGGAAAGGGTGAGTGATGAACGA
>JAXCGZ010004278.1:0-61675 GCA_037179515.1 Halocaridina rubra
AATCATAATTTCCTCAAAATGAGCAAGAATCGACTGAGCGTTCACATGCACTAATGATATATTCCTACCATGCTTCAGGGAGGTATCTGTAGTCATAGTTTGTTCTTGGGTTTGTCCACATTTTTTTCTGACTGTGATACCACTGAGAATTCAGTCATAGTATACCTTGAGGTTTGTCCATGGATCCTGGTCTCTGTACCCATATGCCATGGTATGATTGGGCATTCCCCAGCTTTCTGGACTGCCATGAGCACCTGTCTCATTACTCTTAACTATTCCAAGAATTATTGTGATGGGGCATGCAAATTCAGTTTATACAGTATGCAAAATGGTTACAGGAACATTAATGTACTTATCACGTATAAAAGACAATTTTGAGACTACCACTCGAATATAGATATGAAAAAAATATCTCTGCTTGTATTATTGGACTTATCAAAAGCCTTCGACAGTGTAAACCATGAAATTCTTTTAAGTAAATGTACTAACTTAAATATTGATCCAAGCTGGTTTAGCGAGTATCTATCTAATCGTAAACAGTCTATACGTCTTAAGAACATTATCTCTGTCAAAAAATGTATCATTTGGTGTTTCACAGGGATCAGTACTTGGTCCTATCCTCTTCTCCATTTACGTAAATGATCTATCTTCTTTCATTTCTGACTGTCTAGTCATACAATATGCAGGTGACACTCAACTACTCCTTAGTGGTGATATTAATAATCTCCCAGACTAACTTTAAGAGCAGAAAACACTCTGTCAAAAATTAAAACCTATTTCCAAGAAATTGGGCTGTTAATTAACGAAAGTAAAACACAGTGCATATTTATTGGTTCAAGGTTCCACATAGCACAAATTCCAGAAAACACAACAATTAATTTTTGCGACACTATTATCACACCTAGCAAAACAGTCAAAAACCTAGGAATTCACTTTGATAACGACATGTTGTTTGATTCCCACATAGATAAAGAGTGCAAAAAGGTTACAGGAACATTAATGTACTTATCACGTATAAAAGACAATTTTGAGACTACCACTCGAATAACTGTTGTTGAATCTCTAGCCCTAAGTCACATTAATTACTGCACAACTGTTTGGGGATCTACCACTAAGACTCAGATAAACAGAATACAGAAGCTTATTAATTTTGCAGCTCGAGTTGCCCTGGGAGGAATAAGAAAATATGACCACATCACACCAGCTCTCAATAAACTTGGGTGGCTGCGGGCGGAAAACAAGGTCGCTTATGCTATTCATGTTTTTGTATTCAAAATTTTGGACCATCATTATCCTAGCTGGCTATTTGATTTAAGAACAGTCAGGGATATAAGGGAAACCAACACAAGACAGAGCAGTGAGCTCTTTATTCACAGAACAAACACAGAAGCAGGTTCAAAGATGATCACTATCAAAGGGCCAACACTGGAATAATATTCCAGAGCATCTTAAAAATGCATCCTCATTCACAGCTTTCAAAGGCAAACTATATAGTTTTCTTTTGGACAAATAGTTGCTGTTCATTAAAAACTAATTATTCTCATTGTAAGGAAACAAATATGGAAATGATGCCGATGATAACGATCCTGTATCTAGTGGCATACTTACTACTTTATTATTAACATTATTGTTAACATTTTTATTACAGCATTATTATTTTCTATGAAAGCTACATTTAATTTAACTATATGTATTACCCTCTTATTTATTAGTTTAAATACAAGTCTACTTATAAGTTACTATTAATGTTGAATAACCATTGTACAAAATGGAAATAAATGTTTGTTTGTTTGATAGGTGAGAGTCTAGTCATAAAAAAAGCAATCTCTCCAAGAGGTCTCTCGTGCGTGGACGATAAGAGAGGTTTGTATTGTCTCTTTCTGTAGTCTCGCTAATAGGGGATCTTTTCATAAGGCCTTTGCTGTTTATTCCAGTATGGCTGTAGTTTTGGATAGGGGATCTTTTCATAAGGCCTTTGCTGTTTATTCCAGTATGGCTGTAGTTTTGGATAGTTTGTAGATATCCAAGGTTGCGTCCCATTTCCATGCTACCCATTTTCTCTAATAATATAGATAAGAAAAAAAAAATCTGCTTGTATTATCAAACTTTTTTTTCTTCTAAATTCTCCACCCAAGAATAGGTGGAACGGGTCATTAAGGACCCGTACAGCGGGCGCAAGTCAGCACAAGCACCAACCCCCAACAGCAGCGCTCAGCCACTGAGGTAACCTCCCCAATAAACAGCTTAAACTTTATTGGCTTGCCGGGACTCGATCCGTCGACCTCATGAGTGGGAGGCCAACGCGTTATCAATGTGCTAGCCAGGAGGCCCAATATTAGACTTATCAAAAGCATTCTAATGTGTAAGCCATGAAATTCTTATTAATAAATGTACTAACCTATATATTGACCCGACCTGGTTTAGAGAGTATATATCTAATCGCAGACAGTCTATCCGTCTTAAGAGCGTTATCTCTACTCCAAAAATGCATCATTTGATGTTCCACAAGGATCAGTCCTTGGATTTATCCTCTTCATTTATGTAAATGATATATCTTGTTTCATTTCCGACTGTCTAAATGTACAAGATGCACTCAGCTACTCCTTGGTAGTGATGTTAATAATCCAGAGCTAACCTTAAAAACAGAAAACTGTCCAAAATTAAAACCTACTTTTAAGAAATTGGGCTGCTCATTAACGAAAGTAAAACTGCATGTTTATTGGTTCAAGGTACCATACAGCACAAATTCCAGAAAACACAACAATTAATTTTTGTAGCAATATCATTACAGCTAGCAAAACTATGAAATATATGAATTAATTTTGATAACGGATCAACTGAAGAATCTCCCCTCCAGAGTGCCCGGCGTAACAATTTCCCCCAATTGAACTCGAAGACAACACCATTATTCAGATTATGTTAGGTAAGGTTAGGTTAAGTTAGGTTAGATTGGTCTCACTAATGATTGTAAGGGCTAAAATGCTAGCTTATATATACAATTCTGCCTTTGTAATGCCGACTAATATTGACCTCAACTTGAGTTAATCCACAATTCTACGACTTATCCAGATGGATAACCTAACCTAATCTGAATAATATTGTTGTCTTTGAGTTTAATTTATTCCCATAACTCATTTGACAATCTGGTTTTTAATCGCGCAAAGGTACCTGACCTGACATGACACCAACCCAGGCCCATGTGTGATCACGTTGATCCTTAATAACTGCATGTTGTTTGATTCACATATAGATAATATATTCAAAAAAGTAACAGGGACGTTAATGTACTCATCACGTATAAAAGATAATTTTTAGACTACAACTCGAATAACGGCTGTCGATTCTCTAGCCTTAAGTCACATTAATTATTGCACAACTGTATGGGGAGCTACCAATAAGACTTAGATAATCAGAATACAGAGGCTTATTAATTTTGCAGCTTGAGTCGCCAAGGGAAGAAAAGAAAATATAACTACATCACACCAGCTCTCAAAAAATGTGGGTAGTTGCGGGCAGAAAACAGGGTCCCCATTGCTATTTACATTTTTGCATATAAAATTTTGAAGCATCATTATCCTAACTGGTTAATTAGCTTCAAAACAGTCAGGACTATAAGGGGAACCAACACAAAACACAGTAGTGAGCTCTTTATTCAGAGAACAAACGCAGATGCAGGTTCAAAGGTGATTACTATTAAAGGGCCAACATTCGGGAACAACACTCCAGAACATCTTAAAAATTCATCCTCCACTGCTTTCAAAGGCAAACTATATAGCTTTCTTTTGGACAAATAGTCACTGCTCACACACTAATCAAACAATGATTTTAATGCAAAATCCCCTAACAATAACCATTCACTATGTAAATTGATATCACCTTCTTTGAGCTCTTAAGATAAGAACTGATTATTCTCATTGTAAGGAATACTAATATGGTGATGATGCCAATAATAACGATACTGTATCGAGTATTATTATTATAATTATTATTAACATTATTGCTAACATTTCTATTACAGTATGATTATTATTATTACAATTTTTATACGCCTGTTAATTCAAGGCACTCTTAATTTTCTAGGAAAGCTATATTTCTGTCCACTTATTAGTTCAATTACATGTATACTTATAAGTATACTATTAGTTTTGTAAAAGAATAGCCATTGCAAAATGGAAGTAAATGTTTGTTTGCCTGTAGGCCACTAATTCAGATTATAAACAACGTATTCGAATCCATTTGATATCATTACTGAGGATAGCCACTTCGGGTTGCTAGAGAGCGCCCTTACCTGGACTTCTCTTTTAGAGGAGCAAAATCGAAGAAGTGGGAAGTTTTTATAAAAGTGAACCTAAGTATTCTAACCGTATTTTCCGTTTTCTTTTCTTTCTCTTTTACGAGAGTTAGAGAAAGAAATATAAGAAATAAACACACATTATAGTGTGCCTCATAACTGGTGTTCTAATTATTTTTTCTATTTTGTTTGCTCTCTTTCTCTTTTACGAAAGTTAGGAGGAGATATAGAAAGAGTATTTTAAAAACATGCAATATAGTGTGCCTCTTAGCTGAAGTGTTTAAATTTTTTTTTTATTTTTTGTTTGCTTTTCTTTCTCTTTTACGAGGGTTAGGAGGAGAGGCAGAAAGACTATTTTTGGTATTAAACACGCATTATAGTATGACTCATAACTGAAAAGCTCTATTTTTTTGTTTGCTTTCTTTCTCTTTTATGAGAGTTAAAGAGAGAAATAGGAATTATTCTTTAATGTTAAATGCACATTATAGTGTGACTCATAATTGCTTATAGCAGCAAGGCCTCTGCATTTTATTATATCAAAATTGATAAGTAAACAGTGCAAGTGATACAATATAGTGTTTAGTGAAGGTCTGTGGACATCCATGACTAGATGTTAGTCATGGCCTCTGTTGATCCTCCTGCTCCTCCCAGATGGGGGAATGGAACTCGACCCCCCAAAGAGGGGTGGACGATAGTCGGGAAGAAAAAGAGGCTAAGGATGGCCTCTGGCAGCCAGGAGAGTGCTGCAGCACCAGTTCCCCCACCAGCCCCAAAGCCCGATGCCATTAGAGCCCATCTCTAAGGTCCAGGTCCAGACTCCTTCCATAACTGAGGCCTAAGATCTAATAAGAGAGTTGGAAGACCAGCTCACCGAGTTTGGCTGTACAGTCAAGCCAAATGTACAGGGTGAATTCATTATCCACCCTTCCTCCTCCGAAGCTGCAAATAAGATCCGCGACCTCAACTCGCCTCACCTAGCATAGATGAACACTGCTCAAAAAATAAGGAAACACATCCTCATTGGCTTCCCTATTGCTTGGTCGGTCGACCTACTAACCAAGCAAACATACATAATCACTGCCTCACGTTGCTTTTCCAATATTGATGGGCAAACCATCCCCTCCAAACAAGTTGTGGTCCATATCTGTGGTCCACCCTCTGCCCAAGTAAACCTCGGCATCTGGGGCAAATTCAATCTTAGAGATTATTCCTCAGAACCACTGACATGTTTCCGTTGACAAAGATTTGAACATCCTCGGAACACTTGCCATCTCCCAGTGAGATGTGGAATCTGTAGTGGGGGACATTCCACTGACCACTGCCTCACCATATATAAGGCCAAGAAAGCAACAGTTGCCAAGTGCCCAAACTGTTGGGGACACCATCACACATGGAACAACCGCTGTCCAGAAAGGCTGAGGAAGATTCCTCAGAGAATCCCTCCCCCTGCTCCTATCATCAACCACATCACCTCCAACTTCATTCTTGCTCCTCTCCCCACCTCAAATCATTGGAGAAGGCCCCTTCCTACCCCACCAAGACCCAAACTCCCACCCAAAACCCATCACACAACACTAACCCAACTCCTGACACACAGATTACACCTCCTACAGCTCCCACTTCTACACCAACTCCATCCACCCCATCACACAACACTCACACTCCCACCATTCCCCCAAACAACACTCCCACCAACATCTCCATCCCATGCAACACTAGACACACAACACAACCACATGCAACACTCAGACTACACACACACACACACACACACCCTCACCACTCCAGGTCCTGGGACCCCAGACTTGAAGCCCAAACCCCCACACTCCAACAGCCTATCCACACACCATCCTCTGCCTCCCCAACCCAACAACAAACTCTCTTCACTGTTTATGAGCTCACCAGCCTTATCACTCAAGCAATTCAAGCAGCCATTCAACTTTTTGCAACCTACGTCTCTCCCAAAGATGCTTACATCAAGTCACAGAAGTAACTCACTCCATTGTTGCCCAAACCCTCACCGCCAGGAACCACCGCCAGCCTCAACAGACCGCCACTCCTTCCACCTCCACCTCTTTAAATCATCATGATGCCTAATCTCAGGATCCTACACAGGAATGCTCAGGGTCTAAGACAAAAAGTACAACACCTGGAAGGCATTGCCAAGGCTGACAACATAAATGTCATCACGCTTCAAGAGACCCTGTGTATGAGCAAAACATTCTAAAAATCACTGGATATCAAGGATTCTACCAGCACTGGACTCCAGGGGAGAACACAGGCAGCGCCACCTTCATCAAGAAAAACTTGCTAGCAAAAGAAATTACCCCACCAGTCATTTGCGGCGAAAGTGTCCACATCCTCGCCATAAACATCAAACTTCAAGGCAGCTGCATAGATCTGTACAACATTTACAGACAACATGATGGTGGCTTAGACCTGTCTCCCCACTTTGGGTTAGACAGCCATCGTGACTTGGTAAAAGGAGGCGACTTTAACGCGCATCATCCAAGACTAAGGTATGAGCGCCCCTGTGCTGCAGGCAGACACATCATGAGCATGCTGGATGACCAAGAAGACATAACCTTTCTCAACAACCATGAGCCAACTCATGACAGAGGTGGAAAACTGGACCTTACCTTTGACTTCAAATCCCTAAGACAAGAAGCCGCATGGAGAGTTCACCCCCAGGTCACAAGCGACCACTACAGGATCCACCTTAAGCTGCCGTTTCCTGAAATCTTCCAAATCATTGCTCCTCCCCCATGATGGAATTTCAAGAAGGCTGGCTGGGGCTGATTCCAGGAGCATCTCAGCAATTGGTATTCAGCCTACACACCACCTGGAGACATTGACCAAGCTGAGGCCGAGCTATTCAGTGCCCTGCAAGCTGCAGCAAACTCTTCTATCCCCTTCTGTAAAACACAACATACTACTCATTGTGACAGGTGGTACCACTGCAACGGAGTTAAAGTACTCAATCACCGGCTCAACGTTATCTGAAAAATGCACAGAAAGCGTCGCAATGAACACTCCTACCGCACTTTCCAGGCAGTCAAAGAAGTTGACCATGAAGAGATGCACAATTTAGAGGAAAAAATGGCTAGAGTGGTGTTCCATCCTAGATGCTCACACCTCTGTGGGCCAGATGTGGAGGAGCAATGACTCCTTTGCTATTGGAAGACCTCCCAAAACCAGTCCCCACAGGGACCCCAGCAGGGCAGCTGAAGAACTCTCCATCAAAATTGCAGAAAGAGCAAGCTACAACCAGCTCCCCATTGCTACCAGAACAACCCTTCATTAACTCATCATGGCAAGATGGGATGAAACAGAAGAAGTCATCAATACTGAAGACCAAACAGGTGCCCCCTTCTTAGAGCAAAAGTTCTAAGAACACAGCCCCTGGTGCTGATAGAATCACATACACGATAATTCAAAATATGGGGCCCCAAGGGGAGTTTGCTCTACTTTCCCTGATCAGCACAACATACACACAAAGAATCAGACCAGCCTTATGGAACAGAGCAGACATTCAGCCCATCCCAAAACTAAAAGATCCTGACAACCCTCGCCCCATCTCCCTATTGAGCTGCCTAAGCAAGACGCCAGAAAAGATGGTGCTTAACAGAGTTCGCTGGAAATACCCACCCTTCCCAGAAAACATGTTTGCCTACCAGCCCAGCTTAGGCACCTCAGAATGCATTGCCTCTATGCTATCATATATCAAGAATTTCCGTGGATGCATGGTTTATTTTAGACTTAGAGAAGGCCTTTGAACTAGCCATCGTGCCAGCAATACTCTCAGCTCTCGTCGCGAAGTAGAACAAAGGAAAACCTTTTCTCATGGATCAAGCAGAGCCTACAAAACTGCAGTGCTTGAGTCAAAGTAGAAGGGCACTACTCCACCTGCAAATACCACGAAAATGGGATCCCCCAAGGTGGAATCCTTACTCCCTTCCCCATTAATTGTCTCATGGTAAAACTCATGATTGATTTGGATATTCCACCTAGAAGTGAAACGGGTCATGGTAAACTCATGGACACTGCACTACCACATGGAGCCAAGATTTTCAACTATGCAGAGGACTTTGCCTGTGTCACAATAGGCAACAGAAGCACCAACAAGACCCAGCGCTCCCTCACCATGACTCACCAAGCCTCCATCTCCCTCGGAGTAAAAATCAACGCCCGCAAAACCAAGGCACTCCCTATCCACCAGCGGAGACCAGACACTAGACTGGTTATAGGCAGCGAGCCTGTGGACTAGGTTACCAAGCACCCATACCTGGGTGTATACATCAATGGCCGACTAACCTTTGGACCCGAAATTCAACACTTGCCCGACAAATGCAACTTGCAACAAGATGTTCTTCGTTGGATGTCAGTCCTCTACGACAGTGCATCCTTCAGTCTCCGCAAGACTTTCTATGTACACGTCATATGAAGCCTCATAGACTATGCTTGTCCCACACTCTGGCTATTGAAAGATCGACAATTGGACAAAATAGAGATCATATGGAATAATGCCATGTGGACCAAGAGAGAAACCATCTAGCTAAAATCCGGCCTCATGCCACTCAAACTTAGAGCTTTACAAAGACTAACCCTCTTTGTGGCCAAACCCGCCACTGCTCAACATACCTGCCCCGCCAGCACCAATTTCTGGCTAGCTCTCAATCACCACCCCAGCCACCATGCTAGAACCTAGGCAGCCAAGGTCTGTGCTGGCCTGCAAGCATTGCCAGTCAGGGAGGACATCCTAGCCAAGACAAAGGACACTCCTCTTCCTGCATACCGATGCCCACCTCCATGAAATGACCAACCGTTCGACATAAAGATTGAGATCCCTAACAACCCCAAAAGCTCAGTCAACCTGCTTGCCCTTAAAAACATATACAAGGACAAAATTCAGAGCTGGAGCAGGCCGAACTCCCAAGTCTTCTATACTTACGGCTCAGGCAATCAAGAAACTTGAGCCTCAGCTGCCGCCTTCACCACCGAAACCACACACAATCCTGGAGACTGTCAAACTCCTGCTCGTCACTCCAGACTGAGCTTGTTGCCATAGCCAACGCCCTCAGTTTTTTCACCCAGCAAGGAGCTGACATTGCTCTTATTCTCTCTTGACTCCAAAGGCGCCCTACAGGCCATCAAGAAGCCACTCCTCAGAGACAATGTACAAACCATCACCACCATTCTCAACCTCTACCACAGGACAATCAGCGTTGGAAAAGCCCTCACTCTTGCCTTGTTATCCCAGCCACATCGGCATCAAGCTAAATGAGGAAGTCAATCAAGCCGCCAAACAAACCTCTCTCAGAGCAGAAATCCAAATATGTCTGCCTCCTGAGAGTCACCAGATCAGGACCAAAGTACCAAGTCACTCCTTAATGTCTTGCTAACTTGACACAACTTGTGCACAGACACTGGCTCCCCCTCCACCTGGTGGTACAAAGCTACCACCAATCTCCAGCAAACCAGCCTGCCCAAGAACCTTCTGCCAGGAAGCCTTAACACACCCACTGCTCCACCACATCCTTGAATTTGAATCCTTTTCAGGAATTCAACAGAAGACTGGTGACCCTGCAACATCCAACATCGATCCCAATGCCCTTCATGTTGCTAGCTCCATAATCAGACTAGCAACAAATAACTACATGGACAGCCTACTGCACACTATCAGTCAATACCCTCTGCCCAGATAACAGTGCAACAACTCCTGCTATATAAAGCATGAGCTCAAAAGGTTGATTACCAAGTTCTCAACCTACCCAGTGCAACTAAAAGAATATTGGTTTGATCAAAACTAATAACCCTGAGCTGAATACTTATGCTTTCTCTTATCGCTACAGATTGAAAAACCCCACCTGCGGGCCAGAAGGGAAGGCCTTGTCATCCTCAAGGGTGGATATCATCTTACCGTATTATGGTATTGGGTCGTAGTATACAGTACAGAAGGGAGTTGGTTCGTTGTTGTTACTAAGAGAGGATGTAGAAGGCTTTGCTCCTGAGCTCTGATTATCGTTTATGTTTCTTTGTCGTTGCAGAAATAGGTCGTAAGCATTTTTGTCTTTTTCCAATCTCTTTGTTGAGCAGGACAGTAATAAGACATCCTACAAATCGGAAGTCTATTACCTAAGCTAGGTTTGTTTGCCTGCAGGCCACTAATTCAGTTTATAAGCAATGTATTCAAAACCTTTCGATATCGTTACTGAGATCCGATTGTGGTGTATAAGCTGCGTCTGTTAGGAGGGCTAGTCCTATGGAAAAGGGACAGGTAAACCTGATACTAGCCAGCTCAAGTGACAGTGTTTTTGCTGAGGTGGCCCTCGTATGATAAGAGATTGCAAAGCACAAAAAGTTCGGTGTTTTAGGTGTAATAAGATAAGTCATGTAGCTAGTCGTTGTCAAGAACATGACTAGAAAATTTTGGGAAACTAGTAAACTAGTATTGCTCCTGTAGTCGCCCTAGTAATAAGAAGGCTTATTACAATGTGTTACCAATTGTTGATGTTGTAATTAATAATGAGCCTGCACAAGCACTTATAGACACAGGCTGTTCAACAACAGTAGTTCATATCAGGTATGTGGCTCAGTGTGAAGGTGATGTTTATACTGATGCTTTTGATGGAAGTCACCTAAGAAGTAGGGGTGCAAGTTGGTTTAAACTAGGTGTTAGTGGTAAATATTTGATGGTGAGAGCTGTTGTGTCTGATAATTTAGTTAATGGTGTTGATGGGGTGCTTAGTATTGATGTGATTAATCAGTTGGATGGTGTCAGTGTTAATTGTGGAAGGGTATGTTTTGATTCCATTGGGGTTATATCAGTGTGAGAGGACATTCCACTCAGTGTCAATAGACTCGTTATAGTCACTCTAATAGTTATTTACTAAATTTTTAACCTTGTTTTGTTTCATTTGTTTTACTGAGAAACCTCACTTCTTGTGCTTTGTAAAATTATGATAATTTGCGATTTATATTATTTCCCATATTATATCTGTGAAAATAGCTGCATATATATATATATATATATATATATATATATATATATATATATATATATATATATATATATATATATATATATATATATATATATATATATATATATATATATATATATATATATATATATATATATATGAAGAAATTCAATATATGTATTATCACAATGCATCAGTGTCCTTTTTTCTCTTTTCTCTGTTTTTTCTCTCACGGAATGCTGACGCATCTTATGTATGCATCTTTTAAAATTTTCTTATAATAGAATTTTTCTTGCTGATAATTTCTCTTGCTATAAATTTGATCTTGCTGATATGTCCTTAGCTTGTCTAGATACATTTCAGTAGCTTCTTTAATATTTGAACATTAAAAATTCCCTTTTTCCAAAAATGTAAAGAACTACGCCTGCAGATATCGATCCCAGTAGTCCATTTTTCCTATAGTTTACTCTCCCATTTCCTTTATTTGCTTCCTCTTGTTGCACCTAAAATACTGTCTCTCCCTTGCATCTCTGCCATATTTCAAATATATATATATATATATATATATATATATATATATATATATATATATATATATATATATATATATATATATATATATATATTTGCCTGTCAGGGACCACCACTATAGTAAACACACAAAATACATATAGAACAAAATACTGTTCTTCGTCACCCCTGTATTTACTAAGCGAGGAGATAGTTAATGCTAACTCAATCCATAGTTTTAAGGACAAATATGAAAAGTATCTCTTAAGTTAAAAATGGAACTGACCTGGAGACGGGAAGTTCCGAGTTTGTGGCTCTTTCCCATAAGCACAATTATATATATATATATATATATATATATATATAATATATATATATATATATATATATATATATATATATATATATATATATATATATATATATATATATATATATATATATATATATATATAATAAAGAGCTGTGGGCAATAATAATTTACTAAGCAAATATATATATATATATATATATATATATATATATATATATATATATATATATATATATATATATATATATATATATATATATATATATATATATATATAATAAAGAGCTGTGGGCAATAATAATTTACTAAGCAAATTGTTATATTTTTAATAATTTTTTAAATATCAAGGCAATTTGTTGAGTTGTCAAATGATTGTTCCATAATTTATTATAGACTGGGCACATACAACAACTCAAAAATATAGTTAAAGTTAGTCCCATAGACTTAATAGAGTTATATGTTTATTGTTTATTTTTAATGAGTAAAACTCTAATTATTATTACATTTAGAAAGTTTTGTAATATGATTCAAATCTAGTAAAATTATTCCTTACTAGTAAGAATCAATGTTTCAGTTGCTTTAGATATTATCAATTTTTTTAAATTTCATTTCGGCATGAAAAAAAATGCTGAATGAAACCAATCATGACATTAGGATAGGTATGATAAGGTTAATTAGAAAGAGAACCGTAACTGAAGGAAGACTTAACATCGAACTGTCCTGGGCAGTCCTAATTAAGTCTAAAAGACCCTTCTGCAGTAGTATCTGCCAAGGCGCTACCAACTACACCATAGAAGGTCTTAAAAGGGAAACAGATCTTACAGCTTATATGTCCTAGGTTCAAGTCCCAGTCGGGGTAAAAATGATTCATGTTTTCACATATGGTAATGTGCTTATTTGATTATTGTTGGTCACGAATGAGACTGGGTGTTGAATTAAATGCAAAAACGAAACCACGAGTGAGGTTGGGGAAACTGTAATATGACCTTAGTGGAATTCAGATAGATCGTGTTCATTCCTAGTATAGCAGAGGTCTGTATTCCTTTTAAGACCTTCTGGGTATAGTTAGTAGCACCTTGCCTCAGTAATTATATGTCCTAGGTTCAAGTCCCGGTCGAGGTAAAAATGATTCTATATATATATATATATATATATATATATATATATATATATATATATATATATATATATATATATATATATATATATATATATATATATATATATATATATATATATGAATTCTATTTTGGCAGTAAGATAATTTGCCAGCTTGCTTGGATGGGATTGGGTAGGAGGGGGAAGAACAGTGACGGCGTCGAGTGAACTCTCTTAGCCCTATTCAGGGTGTCATCACTGAGGAGAGGGGGATAAAGGATGGGAAGGATTGGGGGGATAAGCACGAAATTTAAGGAAGTAAGAGATGAATAGAGAGGGGCAAACCCTCGTGCTAAGAAGATATATATATATATTTTTTTTAGGATGGGATAGGATAGGAGGGGAAAAAAAGGGGAGGGAATTAAGGATATAAGGGAATTGGAGGGAAAAGCACGAAAATTAAATAAAGTAAGAGATAAAGAAAGAGAGGGGCAGACCCTCATGCTAAGTTTTGATCTGGATATCAGATCCTTTGATAGGAATCTAATCCAAGATAATTTTTTTTTTTTAGGATAGGATAGGATAGGAGGGGAAAAAGGGGGAAGGAATTAAGGATATAAGGGAATTGGAGGGAAAAGCACGAAAATTAAATAAAGTAAGAGATAAAGAAAGAGAGGGGCAGACCCTCGTGCTAAGTTTTGATCTGGAATTCAGATACTTTTTTTTTTGCATTTAGGTTTGATCTGTAAGATATTTTTTTTTTAGGATGGGATAGGATAGGAGGGGAAAAAAAGGGAGGGAATTAAGGATATAAGGGAATTGGAGGGAAAAGCACGAAAATTAAAGTAAGAGAGAAAATGAGAGGGGCAGACCCTCGTGCTAAGTTTTGATCTGAAATTCAGATTCTATATAGTTGTAGTCGTAAGATGATTTGCATTGAGTGAATATCCTTTCTACCCTCAGACTGTGGTGGGTCTTAAACCTACGAACTGATGAATAAGTCGAGTATGTTAAGAATCTGTCCTGAGCACACTGTCAAAAGATAACTGATAAGGCCCTGCTGCATTATCTTTTAGAATGTCCAAAGACAAACAGCTTAAGGAACGGATTAAACATGGAACCACAACACCCCAATGCGACAGTTCATGCAGCCAAAATTTTTAAGGAAGTACTTGACAACACAGACACACATTTCACCACCTTGGAAACTTTCGAACCACCAAGGTGATAAAACAAACCAAGAGGTATAACCTCTAACCTACGGGCCGTTCTTTGAACAAGGGCCCGTGCCAACACAAGGTTGGCTTTAACCTCAAACAACAACAACAACAACAATCTGTCCTGGGTCTTGGCAAAAGGGATTGCTCCTCTTTTTTTTTTTTTTTTTTTTTTCGTCTCTGACTTTATTTAATTTTCGTGCTTTTCCCTCCAATTCCCTTATACCCTTAATGACCTCTCTCCCGCTCTTTTCCTATCCCATCCCACTTGCAATTTTGGCCTGGGTGACAGCACAATGAGGCGAGATTTTGAATACGAGTTAACCTAAATCTAAGACATTGCCGACGTTAAAAATTATCTTCCTAATTCTAATTTGCTTTATTTTGCTATATCTTTGATTGACAATGGTAAGAAATTGATATTCTTAATGGCTTGATAATTAATTTGAGCTTGTTTGTATTTTGGTTGTAGCATGAAATTAGCATAGAACTCAAAGCCCTGCGTACCGACTATTTACCATCCTCCTGTAAGAACACTAAATTATAAAAGGCTTGATTAAAGCTATGAAGTATATGAGTTATCAAGAACATAGTATTATCAAACATAATTAACTTTTCCAAATTAAATTAACTTTGATCGCATATTTCTTAAATTATTTACCTCTTTTTTTTTCAGTAGTCAAGACTGCAGTCAATGTTCTATGCTATAGTGTATGCTTCTTTATCTAATCTCATTGAATTCTTTGTATTTCTTTCATATGTTCCTACTATCTTTTTTTTTATAATATGACTTACTCATGTCTAAGTAGCCACTTGATGGGTTAAATAAACATTAAATAATGTGAATATTCTTATCACCCAAACAGCAAAAATAAAGGTTGGTGGGCATCTGCTTGCAGTGAGACCCGGGTGTTGGCGAAGGACTAGTTTGAAGTTAGCACCAACAAGACAAGGATGTTGTGCCGTGGTGGCTTTGGCCACTGTGAGGGACATTCTCTTCAGAGATCTGAGTTTTATTGACATAAGATTGAATTCAAGCTGAAGGTTTTCTCTATTGGTCTACATGGGGGCTCCAAGCATGGTCCACATGGCATTGTCTTGGTTGACCTCTATCTTGTCCCACTGTCGGTCTTCAAGGAGCCAAAGGATGGGACAAACATAGTCCACAAGGCTCCAGATGTCTTGCACTTTGAAGGTTCTGAAGAGACTAAAGGATCGCTGTTGCATAAGCTTGGCGGTCTGGTGCATTTTGCATTTGTTGATCAAATATTTTATTTCAGGTACAAAGGAAAACAGGCTGTCAATGTATACCCCAAGGTAAAGGTGCTTAGTAACCCAGTCCATGGGTTCATTATTTATGACCAGTCTAATGTTCAGTCTCTGCTAATGGATGGGAGGTGCCTTAGTTTTGAGGGTATTTGTTTTGAGTCCAAGTGCGATAGAGGCTTGATGAATCTTGTTGAGCCAACACTGGGTCCTGTTAACAGACCTATCACCTCATATAACTAGTTCAAAGTCGTCTGCATAATTAAAATATTGGCCCCAGGAGGTAATGTGACATCCATGATTTTTTTCCATGAGACAGTTGAAAGAACTGAACTGAAAATTCCACATTGAAGGGTCCCATTTTCATGAAGTTTGTAGGTGGAGTAGTGCCCTTGTGCTTTAACCCAAGTGCTGCAGAGTAGTAGACTCAGCTTGATCCAGGAGAGAAGTTTTCCTTTGATCTGCTTGTCAAGTAAGCAGAGTATTGCTGGCAAATGTATGACATCTTTTGTGAGAAATATGGGAAGATAGTAGATTGCTGCATACCTGTCACCAAAGTAGGTGTAATTCATGCCAGAGAGAAATGGTTCGATAATGGGTGTAAAAGAGCTAAGGAGTGGAGAGACAAATGCTGGAAAAGGTATAGGAGGAGAAAAAACATAAATGCCTGGCAAACCTACAAAAGAGCAAGAAATGACTACCTAAGTAAAAGGAGAGAGGCAGAGAAAGACTATGAGAGGGACATCACTAGGAAGGCTAAAGAAAATCCCTAGCTTTTCCACAGCTTTATCAGAGGAAAACTGAAGGTAAAAGAACAGGTTTTAAGGCTAAAGAGAGCGGATGGAAGCATCACTGAGACGGATGACGAGATCTGCAAAGAATTGAACAAGGAGTTTCAGTCAGTATTTACAGTAGAAAATACCCCCCCCCCCAGATTGCAGTGATAGAAGCTCAAGGGCCAGTATTAGAGAACATCAACCTTACAGCCACAGAGGTATGCAAAGCGCTGATGGATTTAGATGTTCATAAAGCTACAGGTCCCGATGACATGTCCCCTCATGTGCTTAAAAAATGCGCAAACACAATATCAGTGGCACTAAGTATCATATTTAAGGAGTCACTGGAGTCGGGGGAGATTCTAAGATGCTGGAAACAAGCAAATGTGATACCTATCTTCAAAAATAGTTTGCAAAGTTATGGAGAAACTACTAAGGAAACATATCTCTCTTCACTTGGAATCCTTCAACTTTTTGTCAGTGAGGCAACATGGCTTCAGAGAAGGTAGATCAACAGTAACAAACTTATTAGAATTTTATGATGAGGTAAGCCAAATCTTACAGGAAAGAGAGGGCTGGGCAGATTGCATATTCCTAGACTTCCAGAAAGCGTTTGGCACTGTTCCACATAGGAGACTTATTAGGAAGCTGCAATCAATGGCTAGAATAGGTGGAAATGTTTTGGAATGGATAAAAACTTACTTAGAAGGAAGGGAACAGAGGGTTAGAGTAAGACACTCAGTGTCTGAATGGAGAAGAGTTAGTAGTGGAGTTCCACAGGGTTCAGTTTTAGGGCCACTTTTGTTCCTTGTATATGTATATGACCTACCAGAGTCTGTAAATTCATTCATGAATATGTTTGCAGATGATGCAAAGATTGTGAAGAAAGTAGGCAACGAGAACAATGGTAGAGAACTTCAGTAGGATCTAAATAATCTGCATGAGTGGTCAGAAAAGTGGCTAATGAAATTCAATTCTTCAAAATGTAAGGTAATGAGAATGGGTACAAGTGCAAGAAGGCCCAAGCTTGACTACTTGGTGGCTGGAGTACAACTTCAAGAGACAGAAAATGAGAGAGATCTAGGAGTAAACATACTGGCAGATTTGTCTCCAGAAATACATATAAATGGCATAGTAAGGGCAGCATATGCATTCTTATCAAATGTAAGGGTAGCCTTCAGGCACATAGACAAGGAAATGTTCAGAAATATTTATGTAACCTATGTGAGGCCAAAACTCGAATATGCAGCCCCCTTTTGGAATCCGCACTTGAAAAAGCACATAGCTAAGCTTGAAAAAGTTCAAAGACATGCCACGAAACTGGTGCCAGAAATATGCAATCTCAGTTATGATGAGAGGCTGAGAGAATTAGACTTACCATCACTCGAAGCTAGAAGAGTGAGGGGGGATATGGTGACAGTCTTTAAATTCCTTCATGGTTATGATAGAGTGGATAGGGATCGATATTTTGATATGGCTGGCTCTAGAACTAGAGGTCATAGTTTGAAGCTTCGTAAGAAAACTTCTTCGCAGGATGCAAGGAAATACTTTTTCAGTGTAAGAGTAGTTAATAATTGGAATTGGCTAAGCGAGGAGGTAGTTAATGCTATCTCAATCCATAGTTTTAAGGACAGGTATGATAAGTATCACTAAGTCTAAAATGGAACCAATCAGGAGACGGGAAGATACGAGCTTGGGCTCTTTCCCGTAAACACAATTAGGTAATCACAATTAGGTAATCACATTGGCAAGTTCAAAGGCCTTCTCTAGGTCGAGGAAGACAATGAACCCACGGCGGTTATTAATGAATGACAGCATAGATGCTATGCATTCTGAAGTGCCTAAGCCTGGCTGGTAGGCAAATATATTCTAATGGAAGGGTAGGTACTTCCGGCAAAGCCTGTTCAGTACCATATTTTCTGCTGTTTTGCTCAACCAGCTTAAGAGGGCTATAGGACATGGGTTATCTGGATCCTTTGGTTTAGGGATGGATTAAATATTTGCCTTGTTCCATGAAGCTGGTCTGATTCTGAGTGTAAGTGCATCTTATCACTGAGAGTAGAGGTGGTTCCCCCCTGGGGCCCCGTATTCTGAATCATTGACTACGTGATTCTGTCTGGCCCAGGGCTGTGTTGTTAGAGCTCTTGCTCACTTTATGCAGCTCATTCAGGGTGAAGAGGTGTCAGCGAGGTCTTCGATGTTGATGGCTGTTTCAATTTCTTCCCATCTTGCAGTGGTGAGAACTTGTAGAGTTGGGGTCCCTGTGGAGGATGGTTCTTGGAGTTCTTGCTTTGGAAAAGTATTTAATGTTTCCCCACATTTGGCCCACAGAGGTGTGGGTATCCAAAGTGGAGCATCATTCAAGACACTTTTTCCTTTTGATTTCTTTTGTCTCTTCATGGACATGTTCTTTGACTACATGGAGGGCACGGCAAGAATCTTCAGTGGGAGAGTTTCTGTGTATCTTCCTGACGACATTGAGCACGCAATTGAGTTCACTGACTCTCTCAGTGGTGCCACCTGTTGCGGTGATTTGTTTGTCCATATAGTAGAGGGGGATACATGAGTCTGCTACGACTTGCAAGGCATTGACTAGTTCAGCATGAGCTTGATCAATATCCCCTGCAGGTGTGTAAGCTGAATACCAATTGCTAAGGTACTCCTGGAATCGACAAATGTTGGGCTTTTTGAAATTCCATTGAGGAGGCGGAGTAGAGATTTGGAAGATGTCCGGAATTGTTAGCTTAAGATGGATTCCATAGTGGTAGTTCATTACATAGGGGTAAATTCCCCAAGTAGAGACTTGCCTTAAGGATTCCAGGTTGAGGACAGCGCTTCTCGTCCGATTAAGGAAGCTTACCGCTTCTCATCCGATCAGGGAAGCTTATCAATGTTGGATCTGGTCAGTTCTGGCATGGGTAAAGAAACATTACATTATCAATATCCACCAATTAGGGTGACTGAGCCTTGGTGGGCCCACAGGTGAAATTGACTGGATCTGGAATGCATCTGCAATGATAAAAGGGAACAGAGATGTTCTGCTCAGACTTAACAGTCTCCTGCAATTTTTCAGAGATGCCTTTTTGAGAGGAAGAGGACAGTCAAGATAGGATATGGGTGAAGAAGGGAGTGGTTACGGCACCACATGCACACTTTTAACCCCTAGAGGTCCACCAGCAAGGAAGGATAAGGGAAACTAGACAAAACCAAATTTATGAATATATAAAAATTGAAAAATAAATAGATGAAAAAATGTGGAAGAGAAAAATAATAAAAAGAAGGGGTCTTGCTAATGACCAGCAAGGACCAGGCTTCCTTTTGGAACCACACCAGCGTGTGTTGAGCTTAGGCTGGAGAGGCTGAAGAAAAAGGCTCTCAACCTCTTGAGCTCATGGCTTGACAATGAGCATGAGTTGTTGCCTGGTTATCTAGGAGGAGGGTATTGACTGATGATGTTCATGAGGCTGAACATGAAACTCATTCTTGCTACTCTTATTATGGAGCTAGCAACTTCAAAGGCATTGGGATCCATGCTAGGTGTTGCTGGGGCACTAGTCTTCTGTCGAATTTCAGGAGAGACTTCACAATTTTGGATGTAGTTGGGCCGTGGATGCAGCGAGGCTTCCTGGCAGAAGGTGCATTCCTTAATGAGATATTCCACTATTCACCAGGTCCACTTTTAACCTGATCTCAGATGGTGCAAGTTGACTGTTGTGCTTTTGGGGAGGCTTTTGGGCAGGTTGATGCACTGGTGATTGGTGGTGGCTTTGTACCACCAGGTGGAGGGAGAATTGGTGTCAGTGCATAAATTGTGTCAGGCTAGTAATAGCCTAAGGAGTGACCTGGAATCTTTGGTCTTGATCTGGAGCTTCCCAGGAGGCATAGATATTTGAATCTCTGCTCAGAGAGAGGCTAGTTTAGCAGTTTGGTTGGCTTCTTCATATCTCTTGATGCTGAAATGGCTGGGAATCCATGCAAGGGTGACAGCTTTCCCAATGCTGACTGCCCTGAAATAAAGGTAAAAAATGCTGGTAATAATTCTAAGATTGTCTTTGAGGAGTGGCTTCTTGATGGCTGTAGTTCGCCTTTAGATTCGGTGAGAATAAGGGTATTGTAAGTTCCTTGCTGGGAGAAGGAAATGAAAGCATTGGCCATGGCAACCAATTCAGTTTTGAGCAAGAAACAGCAGTTTGACAGCCTCCAGGATTTGTCTATTTGGTATTGATGGCTTCTTCAATTTCTTCCCATCTTGCAGTTGTGAGGCCCTGTAGAGTTTTTCTGGTCATGATGGGGCTTGCTCTCTCAAAAAATTTGGTTAAGAGATCTTCTGCTGCCCTTCTGGGGTCCCTGTGGAGGATGGTACTTGGAGTTCATCCCTTGGCAAAGTAATTAATGTTTCTCCACATTTGGCCCACTGAAGTGTGGGCATCTAAAGAGGATCACCATTCAAGCCACTTTTTCCTTTTGATTTATTTTGTCTCTTCATGGACATGTTCTTTGACTATCTGGAGGGCCCAGTAAGAATCTTCAGTGTGACAGTTTCTGTGCATCTTCCGGATGATATTGGGCAGGCGATTGAGTTTTTTGGCTCTCTCACAGTAGTGCCACCTGTTGCGGTGATTTATTTGTCCTGGTTTGCAGTGGGGGATGCAAAAGTCTGCTACGGCTTGCAAGGCATTGGCTAGTTCAGCCTGAGCTTGATCAATATCCCCTGAAGGTGTGTATGGTGAATACCAATTATTAAGGTGCTCCTGAAATCGGCTCCAGTTGGGCATTTTGAAATGCCATCGAGGAGACGGAGCAGGGATTTGGAAGATGTCTGAAATTGTTAGCTTAGTGGTCACTCATTAAATAGGGGTGAATTAGCCAAGTAGAGACTTGCCTTAAGGATTCTTCATTGAGAACACTGTTTCTAGTCCGATCAGGGAAGATTAGCAATTTTGGTCTTGTCAGTACTTGCATGGGTAAAGAAGCATTACGTTATCAATATCCACCCATGAGGGTGGCCGAGCCTTGGTGGGTTCACAGGTGAGATCGTTTGGATCTGAAATAAATCTGCAAAGATAAAAGGAAATTGAGATGATTTGCTCAGACTTAATAGTCTCCTGCCATTTTTTAGAGATGCCTCGTAGAGAGGAAGAGGAAAGACGAGATTGGATATGGGTGAAGAAGGGAGGGGTGGTGGCACCGCTTGTACACTTTTAACCACTAGAATACCATCAGGAAGGAAGGGTATGGGAAACTAGACATAAACAACTTTATGAATATATATAAAAATGAAAAATTTATGTATGAACAAAATATGGAAGAGAAAAATAATAAAAAAAGGGGTTTTGATGATGACCAGCAAGGATAAGGCTTCCTTCCAGAACTACACTAGCATGTGTTGGGCTATCTCTAGAGAGGCTGAGGAACAGGTCTTGACAATGAGCATGAGTTGTTATTGGTTATCTAGGAGAAGGGTACTGGCTGATGATGTTCATTAGGCTGTCTATGAAGTTCGTTTTTGCTATTCCGTTATGGAGCTAGCAACTTGAAGGGCAATGGAATCCATGCTAGGTGTTGCTGGGGCACTAATCTTCCATCGAATTTCTGATGAGACATAGCATTCGAGGATGTAGTGGAGCATTGGATGAGGCAAGGCTTCCTGGCAGAAGGTGCATTCCCTGACAAGATCTTTCACTATTCGCCAGGTGCACTTGTAACCAAGTCTCAGACGGTGCAAGTTGATTGCGGTGCTTCCGGGGAGGCACTTGGGCAGGGTGATGCACTGGAGATTGGTGGTGGCTTTGTACCACCAGGTGGAGGGAGAATCGGTGTTAGC
Source organism: Halocaridina rubra (assembly GCA_037179515.1). NCBI lineage: Eukaryota > Metazoa > Arthropoda > Malacostraca > Decapoda > Atyidae > Halocaridina > Halocaridina rubra. The sequence goes on from JAXCGZ010004278.1 coordinate 22,279, forward strand.
GCATAAGTTGTGTCTGGCTAGTATTAGGTTAAGAAGTAACCTGGAAGCTTTGGTCTTGATCTAGAGAGACCCAGGAGGAAGAGATATTTGAATCTCTGCTCGGAGAGAGGCTTGTTTAGCAGCTTGGTTGGCTTCTTCATTTCCATTGATGCTGACATGGCTGGGAATCCATGCAAGGGTGATGTTTTTTCCAATGCTAACTGCCCTGTGGTAAAGGTGAAGATTTCTGGTAATACTTATTACATTGTCTTTAAGGAGTGGCTTCTTGATGGCCTGTAGGGTGCCTTTTGAGTCGGTGAGAATAAGGGTATGGTCATTTCCTTGCTGGAAGAAGGAACGGAGGGCATTGGCTATGGCTTCAGTTTGGAGCTAGGAGTTAGAGTTTGACAGCCCCAAGGATTGGACGTGGTCTTTGGTGGTGAAGTTGGCTGCTGAGGCTCTAGTTTCTAGATTGACTGAGCCATCCGTGTAGAAGATTTGGAAGTTTGGCCTGTGCCAGCCATAAATATTGTCCTTGTGTGTATTTTTAAGGACAAGCATGTTAATTGAGCTTTTTGGGTTATCTGGCAGCTCGATTTTTATATTGAGCGGCTGGTTGTCCCATGGAGGAGGGCATCAGTAGTCAGTTAGCGGAGTGTCCTGGATTTTGGCTAGGATGTCTTCCTTGACTGGTAATGCTAGCAAGCCGGCACAGACCTTGGTTGCCCAGGTTCGTGCATGGATATTCGGGTGGTGATTGAGGGCTATCTGGAAGTCGGCGCTGATGAGGCAGGGACATTGAGCCTTGGTGGTTTTGGCCACTGAGAGAGTTAATCTTTGTCGAGATCTGAGTTTTAGTGGCATAAGTTTGGATTCCAGCTGAAGTATTTCTTTCTTGGTCCAAATTGGGGCTCCTAGCATGATTCGCACGGCATTATTTGGTATTACCTATATATTATCCCATTGTTGGCTTTCTAGGAGTTAAAGGGTGGGACATGCATATTCTACAAGCCTTCATATGACTTGCACATAGAAGGTTCTAAGGAAACTGAAGGATGTGCTGTCGTATAGGCCCGACATCTTTCGAAGGACAGATTGGCATAGTTTGCATTTGTTGCGCAACGTTGTATCTCGGGTCTGAAGGATAGTAGGCTATTGATGTATACATCCAGGTAAAGGTGTCTGGTAACCCCGTCCACAGACCTTTTGCCTGTGACCAGTCTAGTATCTGGACTCCATTGGTGGCTGGGGAGCGCCTTGGTTTTGAGGGCGATTATCCTGAGTCTGATAATAATAATAATAATAATAATAAGTCTTTCTTTCCAACGTACATTGGGTATTCAAATAAGATGCATATATATTCCAGATAGACATCTGTGGTGTACGATATAGACATACTAAAACAAACAAATCATAAAGATGGGTGTACAATTAAAATTTACAAGTAAAATCTTCCTTTAAGAGTAACTTCTTAAGATTATATTTAAAAGTATACACTGAACCAGCATTTTTTAGTTCTCTGGGAAGCTGATTATATAAATGAGGTCCACGAATGTTTATATCTCTTGAGCCAATATCAGTTTTAGACCTTCGTACTAATAAATCTTCTCCTTGACGGGTAGTTAACCCGGTAACTGAGCTTACTGTAGAAAAATTATACAAGCAATCAGGAAGATTGTTTCTTAGTATATTAAAGACAAAGGTACATATATCAAAAACATATTTATCTCTAATCTTTATCCATTCTAGATCTTTTAAAACAGGAGAGATGTGCTCGTATTTTCTTACATTGCCAACAGCCACTCGTGCTGCAAAGTTTTGTAACTTTTGTATTCTTTGTAATTGAGTCTTATTTGTACATCCCCAAACTTTGAGACAGTAATTAATTAAACTCATAGCTAAGGACTGGACAATTATTATACGAGTTTATGTTTCAAATGAGTCTTTTACCCTATTTAGATATATTAGAGTACCCATTACTTTTTTATAAATTTCATCTATATGCATTTCAAAATTCATGTAACGGTCAAAATAGACACCTAGGTTCTTTACCGAGTTCCTTGGCTTAATGATATTACCGTTAAAATTTATATGAAGATTGTCATCAACTTCTGATAATAATTGTCTGGATCCGATAAGAATAGATTGGGTTTTAGTTTCATTAAGTAACAGACCATTTTTTAGAAAGCAACGTTTAGCCATATACAAAATTTCTTCTGCTCTACGAATAATATTTTCTAAATCATTAATTTCTCCTTCAATTAAGATTTGAGTATCGTCAGCATATTGAATGACATAACAGTTAGGTAAATATTTTACTAGATCGTTTACATATATTAGAAAAAGTATAGGTCCTAGGATCGATCCCTGAGGGACCCCAAACAATACCTTCTTGCGACTTGAAACTACATCTTTTATTCTGACTGACTGGTAGCGGTTTTTTAAATAGTTCTCGAACCAGCTTGGGTCAATGTTCATTTTTTTGCATTTTTCTAATAAGATGGTATGGTGTACACTATCAAAAGCTTTAGAAAGATCGAGTAGTAGTAGCAATGATATTTTCTTATTATCTATATTTTTGTATATTTCATCTGATATTTTCAATAAGGCAGTTTCAGTTGATAATTTTGTCCTGAAACCGTGTTGACTTTTTGCAATAAGTTTATTTTTTTCAAGAAACTCACTTAACTGATTTGCAACAATCTTTTCAAGTATCTTTGATAAAATTGGTAGTAAAGAGATTGGTCTATAGTTAGAGACGTCGTCAGGATTTCCATTTTTAAAACCAGGAATTACATGGGGATTTTTCCATAAATCTGGGTAAATATTGGTAACTATGGAAGTATTGATTATTACCGTCAGATAATATGCTATTACAAATAATGAATCTCTAATAAAACGAAAACAAATGAGGGAAATGCAAGCTTTGTAAATCTTGGTGAGGCAGTGCTGGGTCTTATTAAAATTCCTGTCACCTCTTGTGACGAAGGCAAAGTCGTCTGCATAATTGAAGATCTTTGCTCCTGAAAACACTGTGATGTCAATGATTTTTTCCATGAGACAGTTGAACAGGAAGGGACTAAGAATTCCACCTTGGGGGGTCCATTTCCTTTGATCTGCTAAAGAACTAGAGCAGAGTGTATTGCTGGTACATTGGCAAGGTCAAAGGCCTTCTTTAGGTAGGGAAATATGATGAATCCATGACAATTATTAATGAATGATAGCATGGATGCTATGCATTCTGAGGTGCCTAAGCCTGGCTCTTAGGCAAACACATTTTTGTGGACGGGTGGGCACTTCCAGTGAAGTCTGTTGAGCACCATCTTTTCTGCCGTCTTGCTCAGGCAGCTTAAGAGGGAGATCGGGCATTGGGATCTTATGGCTTTGGAATGGGCTGAATATCTGCCCTGTCCCACGAAGCTGGTCTGATTCTCTGAGTGTCTTTTTTGTAAATCAGAGAGAGTAGAGCAATCTCCATTTGGGGCCCCATGTTTTTGAATCATCGGGGATGTGATTCCGTCTCCCCTGGGGCCGTGTTCTTGAAGCCTTTGCTTACTTTCTGCAGCTTGGTCAGTGCGAATGGGTTGTCGACTGATCACCGGTGTTGATGGTTTTCTCTACTTTAACCCATCTTGCAGCAGTGAGTCCCGGAAGAGTTGTTCTGGTTGTGATGGGGAACTGGTCGGAGTTTGCAATCTCCGTGAATTTGGTGGAGAGTTCTGCTACCCTGTGGGGTCCCTGTGGAGGATTGTTCTACATTTTAATATAAAATTGGATACATGTAAGCCTACAAATAACAAACAAAATTTATATATCACCTCTGAAAAGTACTTAGTCACAATACCACTCTGTTAGTGACTGAAATTCATTATTTAAAATGTTAATTTATTTTTGTTCAGAAAAAAAAATCAGAATTTAAGTGCACTGTTAGAAATAAGTTGTCTTTTTTAATTCATCAAATAAAGTAAAATGAACAGCAGCAAGATTAGCATTTATTGTTGGAATCACTGAGGTGATAAATTTATGGCTATGTCTTCATATACATTACATTTAGCAGCATTGGATATTTTTTTTTTCCAGAAATAATGATGGTTTTTCTGTAAACACTGTTTTAGACAATAACTTTTCAGATAATTCTGTTTTTGTATCTTCATATCTGTAGAGCACTTTGAGTTCAGTATAATTTTCCATTTCAAACACACTTCAATTTAGCACTGACAACACTGTTGGTGGGAGATGTTGTAAACAGCAATGAAATTTAGAAACTTAAGTTTTCACTCAACTTATTTAAAAAAAAAAGTTTTCTAAGACTAGGAACCCAACTATTGGGTTATCTGTTAAAAGTTTTGGGATATCATGACTAGCACGGAGATCAACTTCTAAATCTGTAGATGTAGCCATTATGAATTTAACAAGGGGGAATTTCTGTCTATCCTATCCCTTTGGGTTTACAAGCCACCAGTACTCATTAAGCTCGCAAGTGAAAATTTCAGTCTTTCCTACCCACCTGGATCTCTATAGAGGGGTACACTATTGAGTTAGGGAAAAGGTGGAGATGGAGGTGCCCAAACACAAGCACAATTAGGTAATTGCAAATAGATAAGTACAATATGAAAGATGTTGTGATGGAAAGGCAAATCCACTGATCAAACAGGCACTTGATAATGAGAAGACAGTGGTAATCCCAGGCATTAGCGAATCCCAGGAGCCAACAAGGCAGGGGAGACTTGAAGAAAATAAAGCTAGGGTTGTAGACCTGATAAGAAAGCTTGGAGTAGTTTGTGGTTCTGAGGATATTGTAAACATTCACCAACTAGGCAAATATTCGAGGGAAGGAAAGCCGAGACCAACAAAAGTAACCTTTGAGAGAGGGGAAACATGTAGGGAAATATTGTTGAGAAAAAAAGTCTAAAAGACCTTCAAGAATTCAAAGAAGTGTTCATTAGACGATACAGAACTCAGGAAGAGATGGGAAAGATCAAAAACTTGTTGGAAGAGGCAAGAAGATTAAATGAGGAAAGAAATGAAGAAGAGAAGAAAAATTTTCATTTCAGAGTTCTTCCAAAGGTGAGATAAAGAAGATAATGACAGAAGATCAGGGGATGGGGCCTCATTAAGACTGTTATACACAAATGCTGATGGATTAGCTGGAAAGGCTGTAGAATTAAAAGAGAGGATTCACAACAGTAAGGCAGATATAGTAGCAATTACAGAGACTAAGTTGAGTGAGGACATAAACAGTGTCACAGTTTTTCCTAAGGGCTTCAGAATATTAAGGGTTGAAAAATCTGAGATGACTGATGTAGGGATAGCACTGTTCATAAGTGAAAGGATTCAAGTTGAAGAAATAAACTTGCCTATAGAAAGTGAGCTCAAGGAATTTCTTGTTGCTCGCATAAATACTGAGTCAGAGAGCATTATAATAACTGTTGTATATAACCCACCAAGGAACCAGAATAGGCTAGAATTTTATGAGGAAAGTCATATAGGTACTATTGAAGTCATAAACTCAGTTGTTAACATGGCACGGGAGAGAAAATGTAGGATTTTGATTATGGGAGATTTTAATCATAAAGAGATAGATTAGATAAATTTTGACCCACACAGTAGTGAGGACTCATTTTGGGCAAGATTCCTAGATTGCGTACAAGGGAATTTCCTACACCAACATGTAATGGAACCAACGAGGGCTCGGGGTGGGGATGAGCCATCACTACTTGATCTAGTATTCACAGATAATGTGTTGGATATTGAAAAAATTGAGTATGAACCACCAATTGGAAAGAGTGACCACTGTGTGTTGTTGATGGAGTATATCATTGAAGATATTCTTCCTGAGAGTAGAGGCACTGAGGACATGAAGAGGAACTATCTGAAAGGAGATTACATCAAAATGAATGAGCTTTTTGCAGTTATTGACTGGAGAACCTTATTTTACAACAAATCTGTACAAGAAATGTATAACATCTTTTGTGGGAAATATGGGAAGATAGTAGATTGCTGCATACCTGTCACCAAAGTAGGTGTAATTCATGCCAGAGAGAAATGGTTCGATAATGAGTTCATAAGAGCTAAGGAGTGGAGAGAGAAATGCTGGAAAAGGTATAGGAGGAGAAAAAACATAAATGCCTGGCAATCCTACAAAAGAGCAAGAAATGACTACCTAAGTCAAAAAAGAGAGGCAGAGAGAGACTATGAGAGGGACATCACCAGGAAGGCTAAAGAAAATCCCAAGCTTTTCCACAGCTTTATCAGAGGATAACTAAAGGTAAAAGAACAGGTTTTAAGGCTAAAGAGAGCGGATGGAAGCATCACTGAGATGGATGAAGAGATCTGCAAAGAATTGAACAAGGAGTTTCAGTCAGTATTTACAGTAGAAAATACCCTACCCCCTCAGATTGCAGAGATAGAAGCTCAAGGGCCGGTATTAGAGAACATCAACCTTACAGCCACAGAGGTATGCAAAGTGCTGATGGATTTAGATGTTCATAAAGCTACAGGTCCTGATGACATATCCCCTCATGTACTTAAAAAATCCACAAACTCAATATCAGTGGCACTGGGAATCATATTTAAATAGTCACTGGAGTCAGGGGAGATTCCAAGATGTTGGAAACAAGCAAATGTAATACCTATCTTCAAAAAGGGAAGGAGGGATACGGCTCTGAACTATAGACCAGTTTCCTTGACCAGCATAGTTTGCAAAGTTATGGAGAAACTACTAAGGAAACATATCTCTCTTCACTTGGAATCCTTCAACCTTTTGTCAGTGAGGTAACATGGCTTCAGAGAAGGTAGATCAACAGTAACAAACTTATTAGAATTTTATGATGAGGTAAGCCAAATCTTACAGGAAAGAGAGGGCTGGGCAGATTGCATATTCCTAGACTTCCAGAAAGCATTTGACAATGTTCCACATAGGAGACTTATTAGGAAGCTGCAAACAATGGCTAGAATAAAAGGAAATATCTTGGAATGGATAAAAACTTACTTACAGGGAAGGGAACAGAGGGTTAGAGTAAGACACTCAGTGTCTGAATGGAGAAGAGTTAGTAGTGGAGTTCCACAGGGTTCAGTTTTAGGGCCACTTTTGTTCCTTGTATATGTAAATGACCTACCAGAGTTTGTAAATTCATTCATGAATATGTTTGCAGATGATGCAAAGATTGTGAAGAAAGCAGGACACGAGAACAATGGTAGTGAACGTCAGGAAGATCTAAATAATCTGCATGAGTGGTCAGAAAAGTGGCCAATGAAATTCAATACTTCAAAATGTAAGGTAATGAGAATGGGTACAAGTACAAGAAGGCCCAAGCTTGACTACTCGGTGGCTGGAGTACAACCTCAAGAGACAGAAAATGAGAGAGTTCTAGGAGTAAACATACTGGCAGATTTGTCTCCAGAAATACATATAAATGGCATAGTAAGGGCAGCATATGCATTCTTATCAAATGTAGGGGTAGCCTTCAGGCACATGGACAAGGAAATGTTCAGAAATATTTATGTAACTGATGTGAGGCCAAAACTCGAATATGCAGCCTCCTTTTGTAAACTGCACTTGAAAAAGCACATAACTAAGCTTGAAAAAGTTCAAAGACATGCTACGAAACTGGTGCCAGAAATACGCAATCTCAGTTATGATGAGAGGCTGAGGGAATTAGACTTACCATCACTCAAAGCTAGAAGATTGAGGGGGGATATGGTGACAGTCTTTAAATTCCTTCATGGTTATGATAGAGTGGATAGGGATCAATATTTTGATATGGCTGGCTCTAGAACTTGAGGTCATAGTTTGAAGCTTGGTAAGAAAACTTCTTTGCAGGATGTAAGGAAATACTTTTTCAGTGTAAGAGTAGTTGACAATTGGAATTCGCTAAGTGAGGAGGTAGTTAATGCTGTCTCAATCAATAGTTTTAAGGACAGGTATGATAAGTATCACTAAGTAGAAAATGGAACTGATCAGGAGACGGGAAGGTACGAGCTTTGGGTTCTCTCCCGTAAACACAATTAGGTAATTACAATTAGGTAATTGCAATCATATGTGCTGAATGGTACTAACTTCAAGGGTATGAGGTAGGGGTACTGGAGATTTTGGAGTGTCAAATGTACTTTGTGATACAAAGCACACTGTATTTAGTCTGCTAAGTCAAGGGGTGGCCATCCACACAAGTGTGTTGTATGTCTGACCATGAAAGGCCACCGGCTTCAGGGGGAAAATGAGAGGTTACTGGAGATTTTAGGGTGCCAACCGTACCTTGAGTGAGCCTTATTTAGTCTGTTAAGGCAAGTGATGGCCAAACACAATAACAATCTTGATAAAGCTATCACAACAGACAGATGTCCTCCTCGTCGTTCCTGCCCAGCCAGCAGCAAGAAACCAACTTCACCTACCGGGAAGACTGGTCTACCCCTTCTGCTCCTTTCTCTTGTTAGGAAGAATCACCAGGAAACCATTAATATTTTAGTTTTTTCCTTTACTGGGTGAGTGAAATTAAGGAAGCAGACATTTATCATAATCTGAAACTGATTTTATTCCCGTGTTTTCTCTTTTAATGAGTGAAATAAGTGATACAAACTGTTTTTTTTATATATTTTTTCTAACTATCAGTTTTCTGCAGAAATTTACTAATTCTCTCCTTCTTTTTTCAGTTTTTTTTTTCAGCTGCCTCCATTCACAGATCCCCTAACCACACCAAGTCCTGAGAGCCCAGACTCAGTAGCTGCATTCCTTCACAGCAACCTCTCCATTCACATCCTCTACTTTTACAGTCCTATCTACTCCTAATCCTCATCCCCTCTTCACCCTTGAGGACATTATGCAACTCATCACTCAGGCAATACACTCAGCAGGACGGTTCTTTGCTAGCACCATATGCTCCACTCCCAAGGATGCTTTCAGCCAAGTTTTTGAAATCACACATAAAAATCATTTCTCAAGCTCTCACCTTGAAGAACCAACATCCTCTTCACCAAACAGCCTCTCCTTCTACTTCGTCTTCCTAAACCTTTAAGATGCCTAATGTCGGGATCCTACATTAGAATGCCTTGGGTTTGAGAAACTAAATTCAACTCCTAGAAGGCATTGTGCAGGAGACCCAGTGTTCGGGACAGAATATTCCAAAAGTATCCGGATACCAGTGCTTCTAGTAACACTGGACTCCAGAGGAGAACAGAGGCAGTACCACCTTCATCAAAAGGAACTTGCTAGCCAAAGAAATCACTCAGTTTGTCAACTGCAGTGAGGGGGGGGGGTCCATGTCCTCGCTGTTAACATCTAACTACAGGGCAGCAGCATAGACTTTTGCAACATCTACAGGCAGTAGGACGGTGACCTGGACTAATCCGCCCTCTTTAGAACAGCCAGCCTCACTGACCTAGTAATTGGGGGTGATTTTTTCATGCACCATCTTAGATTCAGATCCAATCAAGAGCTAACTCACAACAGAGGTGGAATTATGGATCTCATCTTCATCTCAAATTCCTTAAGGCAAGCCGTTACTTGGAAGATTCGCCCCATGTCACGAGCGACCACTATGGGATCCACCTTAAGCTGATAATTCTGGACATCTTCCAAATCCCTGCTCTGCCTCCTTGATGGAATTCCAAGAAGGCCAACTGGGGCTGATTCCAGGAGCATCTTAGCAACTAGTATAAAGTTTACACGTTTCAGCTCAGATTCGAAGGTCTAAGGCTTCCTTTATAAGAAGGAAAGTTTATGACCTTAACTCCTCTCCCACTGACAAATGCTTCTGGTCCTTAGCCAAAAACCTCTCCAAAAACTTCTGTAACTCAAGCTTTCCCCCGTTCTGATGGTTCTATAGCTTGCTATCCCACTGACAAAGCCACTCTCTTTGGCTCTCATTTTTCTGCCAATTCTTCTATCAACGATTCCAGTGCACCTGTTCCTCAGTCTTTTCCCCTCTCTAACCCTATGCCCTCCCTTATCCTTTCTTCACGCAAAGTTCATAAGGTTCTTCGCTCACTAAAGACAAACAAGGCATCTGGTCCCGATGGTATCCCTGCAAGGTTCCTTAAGGAGTTCGCAGATGAACTGGCTCCCGTGCTTTGCCGTCTTTTTCGCCTCATTCTGTCAACCAGTATCTATCCTTCATCTTGGAAGCATGCTCTAGTTCAACCTGTTCCTAAGAATGGTGACCGCTCTATTCCTTCTAACTACCGACCTATTGCTCTAACCTCCTCTATTGGTAGAGTTTTCGAAACTTTGCTCATTGCTCACTTCTTGAAACGCCTTGAATCTAACTCACTTATCTCCGATCACCAGTACGGCTTCCGCAAGTCAAGATCCACTGGTGATCTCCTGTCCTATCTTACTCATGTATGGTCATCTTCTCTGAGGAACTATGGGGAATCCTTTGTTGTCAACCTTGATATCTATAAGGCTTTTGACAGAGTCTGGCACAAGGCTCTGTTGGCCGAACTCCCTGCCTATGGCTTTACCCCTTCTTTCTGTTCTCTGATTTCCAGTTTTCTTACTGACCGTTCTATATCTGTAGTTGTTGATGGCGCGACATCTAGCCCTTTCTCTGTTTTCAGTGGTGTTCCACAGGGCTCTGTTCTTTCACTTACTCTCTTCCTTCTCTTCATCAATGATCTTCTACAATCCCCATCTTCCTCTCTTCTTCATGCCTTTGCCGATGATTCTACCCTTCACTTTTCCTCTGCCTTTTCTTCTCAGCCTTCATCTGTTACTCGTAATCAATCTCGTATCACTCTTTCTTCTACTCTTAACTCCGATTTGCAGAGAGTATCTGAATGGGACACTCAAAATTTAGTTAAATTCAATGCCTCCAAGACACAGTTTCTGGCTACCTCTTTATCTTCTTCTCCTCCTGATAACCCTATTGTCTTCGAAACTAATGAAATTTACCCTCTTAACTCTACCAATATATTAGGAATCCATATAGCCTCTAACTTGTCTTGGAGGACTCACATAATCCAAATTTCTAAATCTTCATCCAAAATATTGGGGGTTTTGTTTCGTTTTCGTTATTATTTTTCCTCATTGCAGTTACTTAAAATTTACAAAGGTCTTATCCGCCCCTGCTTAGAATACTGCTCACACATCTGGGGTGCTTCTTCCTTTACTTATCTTCTTGATAGGGATCAATCTAAGGCAGTCAGACTCATTAATGATCCTTCTCTTACATCTAACCTGGATTCTCTCTCTTTTCACCGTAAGGTATCTTCCCTTTCGCTTTTCTATCGCTACTACTTCCATCACTGCTCTGATGAGTTGGCGAGTTGCATCCCTCCTCCACTGCCGAGGCCGCGTAACACTCGCCAAGTGGCCTCATCTCACAGGTACTGTGTGGAGATTTGTAGCTCGCGGATTGGTCGGTGCAGCGACTGCTTCTTCCCATCAACCTCCAGACTCTGGAACTCTCTTCCTCCTTCTGTCTTTCCTAATTCTTATGACCTTTCATCCTTCAAAAAGCAGATCTATCGTCATCTCAGAGCCTAGTCCTCCATATCTCTGGGTCCTCTTTTCTTTGACTGTCTTTTTCTGTCTGTCGTTTTCCTTTGTGTGACATTACCTCATCTCTGCCTTGCCCTTAACCTTTTTCTTTTCCTTCGTCTTGGTATTTTCCTGTGCCCGGGCCTTTGTTGATGAGGGCAGTTTCTGCCTGTCCCGGTGTCACACTCTTAGGGATATTGATCAAGTGAGGTAGAAATAGTGAACACCTTGCAAGCTGCAGCGGACTCTTCTATCACCCTCTGCAAACCAGGACAAATAAATCACCTTGATAGGTAGTACTACTGTGAGAGAGCTAAAGAATTCAATCTCCGGCTCAATGTCATCCAGAATATACACAGAAACTGTCCTACTGAAGATTTTTACTGTGCCCTCCAGGTAGTCAAAGAACATGTCCATGAAGAGACAAAAGATATCAAAATGAAAAATGGCTTGAATGGTGCTCCACTCTAGACACCCACACCTCTGTGGGGCAAATGTGGAGATATCATGAACTACTTTGCCAAGGGAAGAACTCCAAAAGCCGTCCTCCACAGGAACCCCAGCAGGGTAGCAGAAGTTCTTCACCAAATATGCAGAGAGGGAAACGCCACTCATATCCCCCCAAAAAAAACTCCACAGGGTCTAACCACTGCAAGATGGGAAGAAAATGAAGAAGCCATCAACACTGAATACCATGCCGACACCCCTTTCACCCTGACTGAGCTGCAGAAAGTGAGCAAGAGCTCTAAGAACACCTCCCCAGGGGTAAACAGAATCATGTATTCGAGATTCAGAATATGGGAGCCCAGGGAGAATTATATCTACTCTCACTGATTAACTGGACATGTACCTAAAAAGTCAGACTAGTTTCATGGAACAAGGCGGATATTCAGCCCCTCCCAAAACCTAAGTATTCAGATAACCCATGCTCTGTATCCCTCTTAAACTGCTTGTGCAAAACAGCAGAAAAAATGGTACTAAGCAGACTTTGTTGGAAGTGCCCACCTTTCCATGAGAATATGTTTGCGTACTTGCATGGCTTAGGCTTTTCGGAATGCATAGCATCCATGCTATTATTCATTTATAAACTGCCGTAGTTTCATCATCTCCCTCGACCTAGAGAGGGTGTTTGAACTTGCCAGTGTGCCGGCAATATTCTCTGCTCTAGTTGACAAGCAGATGAAAGGACACATTCTCTCCTGGATCAAGCTGAGTTTGCTGCACAGCAGCCTCGGGTTAAAGTACAAGGGCACTACTCCATCTACAAAATTCATGAAAATGGGACTTCCCAAGGTGGAATTCTCAGTCCCTTCCCCTTCAACTGTCTCATGGAGAAAATCATGGACGTCACATTGCCTCCTGGGGCCAATATCTTCAAGTATGCAGACGACTTTACCCTCGTCATAAGAGGAGATAGGTCTTCTAACAATACCCAGTGTTATAACATCTCAGAAATCGTTGAGTGCATCTCTCCCCGTGTTATGATTTCAACCACATCCACTTTAGATAATTGTAAAAAGGATCTTCTTGGATGAACAAGTCTTTCCACTCATATCGTGGATCCCCTCCCATTCACAGCAGAATATCCTCATCAGAAAAAGTCAACCTTTATGACCTTTCTGGTCTTACTTCAACATTGGATACAATTTTCCAATATTCTTGTAATGTCATCAAAAGGGAATTGGAAAAAGAATTAGAGAGGACACTTTGTGCAAAACTAGTCAACTATTGCTTTCAAAGGTACTGGAACTCTTTCCACAATACAGTGGAAAGTGCATCATTAAAAGAAAAGTAGAAGAAGAAATAATTTCAAATATAATCACTCTCAACTCAAGTGTCCTGAATATCTTATCAAATGGAGAACTTGCCAAACTCTTTCAATCTCAGACTTCAGTGGAGTTTAAGAAAACACTCAACCTAGCAGACCTATATCGAATAGTAGAAAGTCTTGCAGATAAGGTGATAATTCTGGAAGCAATTGCTGAAAAGGTGCCAGTCTTACAACACAAGGTGGAAATGCTGAGAGCAGACATTGTTCTACTTAAAGGAGATAATTCTTGGTTGAAACAGCTTCTTCCTCTTCTTTGAAGATATTCACACATGAGGATGGACGGGCCATGGTGAGCCCATAGGTGAAATCATCTGGAACTGGAGTGAATCTGTAAAGATAAGAGAGAACATCAAAATATTCTGCTTGGGGTTAGTAGTCTCCTACAAATTTTTGAAGAAATGCCTTGTTTGAGAGGAAGAGGAAAGTTGGGATAGGAAAATGGTGAGGAGGGGAGAGGTGATGGCACTGTGTGCACACTTTTAACCCCATGGAACTACCAGGAAGAAAGGGTTAAAGGGGAGATAGAAAAAATAAAAAAAATTATGAATATAAAAAATGAAAAATAAATGGATGAACAAAAATATAAAAAGAAAAAAAATTGCCAGAAGGTTTCCTTACTGGAACCACACCAGCATGTGTTGGGCTCACGCTGGGGAGGTTGAGGGAAGGTTCTCAACTTCTTAGGCTCTTGGCTTAACCATGACCTGTTGCCTGATTATCTAGGAGGTGGATACTGGCTGCTAAATGTTTGATTATTTGCCAGGTGCACTTGTTTCCAAATTTCAGGTGATAGATATTGACCGCTGTGTTTCTGTGGAGGTTCTTGGGCTGGGCAATGCTCTGAAGGATGGTGGCAGTGTTGTACCACAAAGTAGAGGGAGATCCGGTGTCAGTGCATGGATTGTGCTTGGCGAGTTGTAAGTTAAGGAGTGATCTGAAGACTTTGGTCTTGATCTGGATGGTCCCAGGTTGGGCAGGGATGCTTGAATCTCTGCCCAGAGAGAGGCTAGTTTAGCTGCTTGGTCGGCCTCTACATTTTCTTTGATGCCGACGACAAGGCTGGGAATCTTAGCAAGGGTGACGGTTTCTCTCTCTCTCTCTCTCTCTCTCTCTCTCTCTCTCTCTCTCTCTCTCTCTCTCTCTCTCTCTCTCTCTCTCTCTCTCTCTCTCTCTCTCTCTCGAGAGAGAGAAAATATAACAACAAGCTTTTCACTGAGAGAGAGAGAGAGAGAGAGAGAGAGAGAGAGAGAGAGAGAGAACGAAAACGTGTTATTATAAACTATTCTTTTTAGATGAAATATTAAACAATATATGTGCTTACTTTTCATTAATATGATATGTGTATATAGCAGTACATTAATTATGAAAATAATAATTATCACACAATTCTTACCTCCTTCATATGCTTATATATATTACTCTTTTATTTATTAGGCACTAATGATACACTTTATTACGCTTTGACAACTTGTAAATAAGGATATGATTACTTTGAATTTTATTTATAGCAAGTTCTTCAACCGAGTTATTATTAAGATATTGTGATTAGTTATTGGTAATGCTGATTGTTATTTAATTAAATAACAAATTACTGATTAATATATATATATATATATATATAATATATATATATATATATATAATATATATATATATATATATATATATATATATGTATATATATATATATATAATATATATATATATATATATATATATTATATATATATATATATATATATATATATATATATATATATATATATATATATATATATATATATATATATATATATATATATATATATATATATATATATATATATATATATATATATAGATAAGCAAAGAGGGCTGTACATGGCGTTTATTGACCTGGAAAAAGCTTATGATCGGGTCCCGAGAAGCGAGATGTGGAGGAGTATGAGGTCGAAGGGAGTGAAGGAGAAGTATGTCAAGATAGTTCAGGACATATACAGGGAAGCCACAACAAGAGTAAGAAGTACAGTTGGCACTACAGAGCCTTTTCAGGTGAAAGTTGGACTCCATCAGGGATCAGCTCTTAGCCCCTATCTATTTAACCTTCTCATGGATGTGATGGTGGAGGAAGTGACAAAGGAGGCACCATGGAGCATGCTCTTTGCAGACGATATTGTTTTGGTCTCCGAGAGCCGTGAAGAATTGCAAGAAAGGTTGGAGCTATGGAGGGGTTTGCTGGAGGATTACGGACTGAAGGTGAGCAGACAGAAAACGGAGTACCTGGAGTGCAATGTGACACAAGGAGGCGACCTGTTCATGCAAGACCACAAGCTCCCAAAGGCGGACGCATTCAAATACCTCGGCTCCTACGTAACGAAGGATGGAGACTTAGAGAGAGAGATTGATCATAGGATCCAGGTATCGTGGAACAGCTGGAAGAGAACATCAGGGGTGCTATGTGACAAGAAAATCAGTGCTAGAGTTAAAGGAAAAGTGTACAAGTCAGTTGTGAGACCAGCGTTGCTGTACGGTACAGAGACGTGGCCGGTGAAAAAGGTTCAAGAAAGGAAGATAGATGTCGCAGAAATGAGAATGCTGAGGTGGATGTGTGGGGTGACGAGGGAGGACAGGATACGAAATGACCAGATCAGAGGTACGGTGAAGGTGGTGGAGGCATCGGCGAAAGCGCAGGAGAGGAGATTACAGTGGTTCGGTCATGTGAAGAGGAGAGAAGAAGACTACGTGGGTGTGAGAGTGATGGAGATGGACGTGGAGGGCAGACGTAGACGAGGAAGACCTAAACTACGGTGGAAGGACCGACTGAAGGAGGATCTCAGAGAGAGACAGCTGGAGGAGGAGCAAGTGATGGACCGGAACCAGTGGAGACGACTAGTGAAGAGATGCGACCCCATATGAAAATGGGAACGCAAATAGAGGAAGAAGAAGAAGAAGAATATATATATATATATATATATATATATATATATATATATATATATATATATATATATATATATATATATATATATATATATATATATATATATATATATATATATATATATATATATATATATATATATATATATATATATATATATATATATATATATATATATATATATATATATATATATATATATATATATATATATATATATATATATATATATATATATATATATATATATATATATATATATATATATATATATATATATATATATATATATATATATATGTGTGTGTGTGTGTGTGTGTGTGTGTGTGTGTGTGTGTGATTACCTAATTGTGATTACCTAATTGTGTTTACGGGAAAGAGCCCAAAGCTCGTATCTTCCCGTCTCCTGATCGGTTCCATTTTTAGACTTAGTGTGTGTGTGTGTGTGTGTGTGTGTGTGTTTGTTCCGGTTTTACGTCACGGACTCCCTTTTTCTTACACGGCTTCGGTAGAGGCCTACAAACGGTCTCAAAATTAAATCCTCTACCAATAAAATATAAATAATATTACATGCATAGACAAACATGCAAACATTTCAAAAGGGGGTTTGTGAACTGTTGATATGTGAATTATCAAATAAATTCTCCTCACCTTATATTAAAACTTCTTCATACAGAAAATATATTTTGCAACATACATTCTACCTACGAGTGTTCTATTAAATGAGGTCTTTCTGTCCCTCACATGTAGTTTTAAATATTATTAGAAATAAGGTAAATATGTACTCATCTATCTGGAAAACCCAAATGTCGTCAGCAATCACAGGACTCCCGAATCTAACTCGAATATCTTCTGATCCACGTATCACTACCACGTTTTTCTACTTGAGTGTCTCGTAACGCATCACGAGAGCAACTAATTACTCATTATTAAACGTATATGTACCGTCAGTGATCACGGTAGCAAATGTATTTTATAAATATCAGCTACGACAGATTTCACACATCCTAAACATGAGTGTCTTGTAGTATTTTTCGAGAACAACTAACTTATTGTAAGAAAGTCTCACAAAACTCCCTTCGTTTGTAGGGGTCCTTGGTACTAGGACTAACTTGAGTTATGACTTGCTTACCACGGTTCTTTGTTCAAATAGGCGATGTAATAAGCGTTATCAAGGAGGTGAAAGGTTAATGACTAAAATCCATTAGCGACTCACATTCCTTTCTCTAAGTCTTCTACAGCCAGCCTCCATAATAAACTACACAATATACATATGAATATACGTGCATTCTTGATAGAAATGAGTAGGTATACATACTAAGTCTAAAAGTATACATGCATGCACTAATATGCAAAACAAAACTTACATAATGTACGTAGAAATAAACTGCCTTGAAATATATTCAAGAAGGATATTGTTATATTATAGTGACATTCTTGATTGCTATTTATTTTACAAATAACTCAATGAGTAGCCTTTCCTTTATTCATTTCATTTAGTTACCTATTTCTAAATGTTCATTGAATGACAATATTTCACATATATCCACTCGTTCGTGATTGCTCTCTCTCTCTCTCTCTCTCTCTCTCTCTCTCTCTCTTGGTAACGTCATTTGACATGAGCCGTCTTCGTTGTCGATATCCAAACAAAAGCCTGGCCGACTTTTGGTGGGCCCACAGGTGAATATGTCTGGATCTGGAGTCAATCTGCAAAGATAAGATTGAACAAGTTCTGCCCATTATTAGTAGTCTCTAGCGATTTCTGTAGAGATGCCTCGTTGAAAGGAAGAGGAAAGTTGGGATAGGATAGGAGTGATGTAGGAAGAGGTGATGGTGCCGTGTGCATGCTTTTAACCCCTAGAGGACCACCGGGAAGGAAGGGTATGGGAAAGGAGACAAAAACAAATTTATGAATTTATAAAGTGAAAAATAAATGGATGAACAAAATGCAAAAAAGAAATGGAAGTGAACTTGCTGATGACCAGCAAGGACAAGGCTTCCTTACGAAACGACTCCAGCATGCGTTGGGCTTACGCTGGAGAGGTTGAGGAGCAGGTTCTCAACCTTTTGTACTCATGGGACCATGAGCATGAGCTGTTGCCTGATTATCTAAGACGTGGTTACTGGCTCATAATGTTCAGTAAACTGTCCATAAAGTTTGTTGTTGTTACTCTGCTTATAGAGGTAGCAGCTTGAAGGGCATTTGATCCATGATAGGTGTAATCGGGGCTCTAGTTTTCCATTGAATTTCTGAAAAGACTTAACATTCGAGGACATTGTAGAGAAGTGGATGCACTTATAGCCAAGTCTCAGACGGTATATGTTGACCGCTGTGCTTCGAAGAGGGTTTATGGGCAGGGTGATGCACTGTAGATTGGTGGCAGTTTTGTACACAAAGTAGAAGGAAATCCAGTGTCATTGCATAAATTGTGTGTGACTAGTAGTAAGTTAAGGAGTGATCTAGAAGCTTTAGTCTTGATCTGAAGAGTCGAGGGGGCAGGGATGTTTGAATTTCTGCCCGGAGAGAGGATTGTTTAGCTGCTTGGTTGACTTCTTCATATCCTTTGATGCCGGCTTTTTCAATGCTGACTGCCCTGTGGTAAAGGTGAAGAATATTGGTGATGAATCTCACATTGTCTCTAAGGAGCACCCTCTTGATGGCCTGTAAGGTGCCTTTAGAGTAGGTGAGAATAAGGGCATTGTCTGTTCCCTTTAGAGAGAAGAAACTGAAGGCATTGGCAATGGTAACCAGCTAAGTTGAAGCGAGGAGCAGGAGTTCGACAGCCTCAAAGATTCAACGTGTTTTTCGGTGGTGAAGGCAGCCTCTGAGGCTCCAGTTTTTCGATGGACTGTGCCTAGTTCAGATGGATCGTGCCTCGTCCAGGTAAGAGATTTTAAGCTGTTTACTGGGGAGGTTGCTACTGTGGCAGGGTACCACAGTTAGGGTTTGGGGCCTGTTCCAGCTGGTGACCACCCTATGGGTCCTCCCTGAGCCGTTCCACCCATCCGTAGGTGGAGAATCTAAAGCAATATGTGCTGTGAGTGTAGACGATTTGTGACTTGTGCCTGCTCCAACTCTGAATTTTGTCCATGTATGAGTTTCTATGGAAAAATGGGTTTATTGAGACTTTAGGGTTGTCTAGCAGTTCAATTTTTATGTTGAGTGGCTGGTTGTCCCAAGGAGGAGGGCATCGGTAGTCAGGAAGCGGAGTGTCCTGATTCTTGGCTACGATGTCCTCCTTAACTTCTAAAGTCTGCAAGCCGGCACAGATCTTGGTTATCCAGGTTCTTGCAGGGAGGTGTGGGTGGTGACAGAGAGCTAGACGGAAGTCAGCACCAGTGAAGCAGGGACATTGACCCTCTCAGTTTTGGCCACTGAGAGGGTCAGTCTTTGCAGGAATCTGTGCTTTAGTGGCATAAAGTTGGATTCCAGCTGGAGGTTTTCTCTCTTGATCCACATGGATTCTCCTAGCATGGTCTGCATGGCATTATTTTGTATAACCTCTATCTTGTCCCATTGTTGGTCTTCCAAGAGCCAAAGGGTAGGATGTGGAGAGACTATTGTTAAGTTTCTGTTTTACTAAGGGGACCCAAAGTACTGAACTCGGTTAAGAACTCACAAACAGACAGGACAGACCCTCATACCAGTACTCAGTTAAATGAAACTCAGAATTCAACTTTCTTTTAATTTTGGAAATGCAATGACACATTAAAAAATATATATATTTTTGGAAAACTGGAACAAATTTAAAATTTAACTTTATGGAATGCTGCTTTAAATCCCAGAGGTGGTGAGCACGATTTTAATTCTCGGCACCAAAGATGGATGCCAAGACTTTGGCCTCAACTCAACGATCGCCTCTGTCACACAGGTAGAGTAAAATAGAGGATACTGCAATTGCAGAAACAGAAATGAGACACTGTTATTAACAGGAAAACTGAAGGTATGAGCACACAAATAATGAGTTTCCACTATTATTCTACTGGATGAAAATATGTTGATTAGTCACATCTAACCAGAAATATTTACGCTACCGTAAGGGCATTCAAAATCATTAATTATTTACTGGCATTAGCGAAAAGCAGTTTATTCGCAATAAATGAAGAATCAGCGAGACAAATACAGTATGTATTCCTTAAATTGTGGGTAACAATAAATGTTTGCAATGCCAGTAGGGGAAAATTACTTATTCGTTATTTGCAATTTATGTGGTAAAGCACTTTATTTATGATAAAGGAAGAATCTACAGGACAAATATGCATTCATTCAATTTTTGGTTAGCAAGAAATATTTGCAGTGCCAAAAGGGCAAAACCACCTTTTGAAGTATTTGCAACTTATAACTCAAAGCACTTTATTTCCAATAAATGAAGATTCAGCAAGATAAATACAGTATGTATTCATTAAATTGTGGTTAACAAGAAGCATTTGCAATGACAGCAGAGCAAAATTACTTATCAATTATTTGCAGTTTATAGTGTAAAACACTTTAGATAAATTATTAATTATTTGCAATTTATAGTGAAAAAACACTTTATTTACGAGTCTTGACATAAAACACCTTATTTACGATGATAGAAAGGGGTGAAATGAAATTAGAATTCCTTAGAAGAAGGGATAGATTTTTAAGAGTTAATTAGCAATCTTTTGAGAACGAGATTTTACTTTGGTACCCTCAATGAAAGAAATTTCGTATCAATGCATATCGGTGGTAACTTCCAGATTAAGGAACTGAATTTGGCAAATGAAATGCCAGTTAGGTAATCTACAAAAGTTCGTTTTGCATGGAAATGGAACTGAGAAAAAATTCTTAGGATTTGACCAGTAAAGGATTTGACCAGTTAAGGATTTTACCAGTAACGAATTTAACCAACGTCTCAAATTTCCAATTTGTATGACCAACGAGCTTTACCATACAGTATCTTACCTTATTTGTGCCAGATGAGTTCCTGTGAAGATGCCAAGTAAAAAGTTTGAAGTGAGTGTGACTACTGAGGCGAGATCTTCCCTCTGGGATGTTTGGCCACCAAATGAGAGTGATCAAGCATCCCTCTTGGTGGGGTGATCATTCGGCCCCCTGTTGGATGAATATTTAGAGCAGTAACCTGTCATATAATATTCGAGGGCTACTTCCAGGCAAATATGGCAGAGAAGCAAGGGAGATACAGTACTTTTGGTGCAACAAGCAGAAGCAAATATAAAAAAAAGAAAAATATTCATGAGCAAAATAGGTCACTGGCGAACAACCTCTAGAACATTCTTTGCGATGCAAGAGCTGGAATTTTAAATATTCATATAATAAAGAAGCTACTGATATGTATCTAAACAGGCTAATGCCATATCAGCAGGGTCAAATTTATAACAAAATGATCAGCAAGAGCAATCTTTATAATATAGCAAAATCCATCAGCAAAAGCAATTTCCTAATAAGAAAATTGCATAAACCATGTATCTAACAGACTCGCTAGGATTATGGCCTCGTTCATGAGAAAAAAAGAAAGAGCAGAAAACAGAAATAGCTGGGAGATTTTATATTGGGATCATGCTTTCTACACATACAAAAATATGAAACAAGATATACTAAAATATAACTTGCAAATAATCATAATCTCCAAAATGCAAGGAGTGGAATTTTTTTTTTAGTTAGAAAAGAAAAGACAGTTCCTAGTTAACTGCATATCTAATAAGGCATCAACTACAGCCTCTGGTGACTTTGAACAAAACACTCTGTCACATAGGGCATGCATAATCCAAAGAGGCTTCGTATTTTTTGCACATCGAAGGTACCTAGGAGACTATAGGTTGCGGAGTCATACAAGCTCGACACCTGTCTGAGGACAGCCTGGAGCAGCTTACATTTGTCACGCAAATGTTGAATTTCGGGTCCAATGGATAGTGGGTTGTTGATTTATACACCCAGGTATAGGTGCCTGGTAATCCAGTCCACTGGTTTGCTGCCAATGACCAGTCTAATATCAGGTCTTTGCTGGTGGATGGGGAGCATGTTGGATTTTTGGGCATTTATTTTGAGTCCAAGGGAGATGGTGGCTTGATAAATCTTGGTGAGGCAACTCTGGGTCTTGTTGAAGGTCTAATTGCCTCTTCTGGTGAGGGCAAAGTTGTCTGCGTAATTGAAGATCTTAGCTCCAGAAGGCAGTGTGATGTCTATGACTTTTTCCATGAGACAGTTGAAGAGCAAGGGACTGAGAATTCCACCTTGGGGGGGTCCCATTTTCATGGAGTTTATAGGTGGACTAGTGCTCTTGAACTTTGACTCGAGCACTGCAGCTTAGTAGACTCAGCTTGATTCAGGAGAGAGGGTTTCCTTTGATCTGCTTGGCAACTAGAGCAGAGACTATTGTCAGCACATTGGCAAGCTCGGAGACCTTCTCTAGGTTGAGGAAGACAACTAACCCAAGGCGGTTATTAATGAATGTTAGCATGGATGCTATGCATTCCATAGTGCCTAAGCCTGGCTGGGAGGCAAACATAATTTCGTGGAAGGGTGGGCACTTCCAGCGAAGTCTGTTTAATACCATCCTTTTTGCAGTCTTACTCAGGCAGCTTAAGAGGGAAATAGGGCATGGGTTAGCTGGATCCCTAGGCTTTGGAATGGGCTGAATATATGTCTTGTCCCATAAAGCTGATTTGACTCTCTGAGTACTGTATATGTTTGGTTTATTAGTGATGGTAGAGCAAGCTCCTTCTGGAGTCCCATATTCTGAATTATTGATTATGTGATTCTGCCTGCCCTCGGGGCTGTGTTCTTGGAGCTCTTGCTCACTTTCTGCAGCTCGGTCAGGGTGAAGGGGGTGTTGGTATGGTCTTTGGTGTTGATGGATTCTTCAACTTCATCCCATCTTGCAGTGGTGGGACCCTGAAGAGTTGTTCTGGTTGTGATGGGGAGCTTCCCCTCTCTGCAAATTTGGTGGAGAATCCTTCTGTACCTTGCTGGGGTCCCTATGTATAACTGTAACAAGCTGGTATAAGAGGAATGAGAGAAGTGGTTGCCTGAGCTGGATGTACTATGATATGCAAATTTTCATTTTCGTTAAACAGCACGGTTTCATTGTGAACATATATACTTAAATTATACATATGATTGTAACATTCAAACCATGAATTTGTATTTGAGATTTGAATTTGATACCTTTGATATCATAATATATGCTTTGTGGACAAGGGTATTATTTTCAATACAGTTCCATTGTGCATGCAAATACTTATATTGCAGGTACAATTCTAGCAGGTTGTTCTAGAAACCACAGGAAAAGTGCTTGCATATGCTGGATGTACTATGATATGCAGATTTCTAGCTACTCTGGTAGCTTAGCCAAATAGGGCTGCAAGCGTTTGTAACTTGTGATAGTAGTGCAAATAAACTCACCGTGGTGACTATTCCCAGAATGCCTGCTTTCACCTGGTCAGTGAATAGTCCACTCTCAGTTTTTGCAGGCTACCGTACACAATAATATTTACTCAACCAACTTCAAGTAAAGTTGGGCTAAACCTTACTAGCTTATAGTTAAATGTAACAGTCAAACTGTATGGTACTAAAGGGGAAGGGCATGAGTTATGTTTGCTTAATAGTAGTGGAGACCTCCCATTGGTTAATGACACACATATACTAAATAAAATTAAACTGAACACTGCCCAAATCCAGGCTTAAATGAAAGACTCATCGATAAAATACAAAAATATATTGAGAAAACTTAACATTATAATGGAGAGCAATCTTTCAGCTGAAAAGAAAAGGATAAATTTTACTCTAGATTAGGAGACAATAAAGTGAATTTTACAAAATGACAAAGAGTTACAGCTCCAGGCACGACTGCTAGACACATCAAAACAAAACAACACTTTATATCGAAATAATGATTGCTCAAAATCCAAGAACTTTATACAATATTGAAACACAGTCACTGCTTGACACATTTGATGGCACTAGTCCAAGGGGTGAAATGGGAGGCTCGTAATTTACTCGAAATTTACGAGTCTCTAACAATAGATCCTCACCTGGTGCCGTCTTCAGAGAGAGTCTCGTCCATTCTGTAAACAAATCAGACGAGCATCACATTAAAAAATAAAAGGATATAATTTTATCATATTTTACATAATTAAGAATTTCCTAAGATTTAGATTAACTTTACAAACAAATCCCATTTATTCATGAGAAAATGATGAATTACTGACAAAATAAATGATTGTTATAATATAGTCTCTCAAACGAATATATACATGTAGGCTGATGCAAGACTACTTATGGTATTACAAAAAACACAAACACAAGGTATAACTAATCAAACTGTGTCTGATAGACTTATCACCACACTCTCCTCCCAAAAAGGGTAGGAAGCAAAATAAATGACATGCACAAACATAATAAAGTGTAGAACAAAAACAGAAAATTTAAAGGCAACCTTTACAACCTTTCTATGAAGTTTCTCAGCTCGACAAGCTGCTTGACGTCTAGGTCTTGGTGGTGCACTAGGTACAACTGGAGGATTGAGTGGATCTTCTGGCTCTACTTCAGGAGATAGATCTGAATTCTGTAATCTACTGCGACAACAAATTAACTGATCTTCGTTCAAATGTAAATCTAATTGTCTGACTAAATTGATGAGTTCCGAAGCTGGTTTAGAACTTTGCTCAGGTCATTTTAAAAATGCAAGTAAAGTAGGAAAACTTTGCAACTGGGCTAAGCTAACACAAGCATGAAGAGTATCCAACCTGAACTTATCGTGGAAATAATGATTACAGAACTGCTTTACAAATGACATGATTCTCATAACTTTAGTAAGAGAAGAATATATACTCATCTCAGAATGAGAAAGTATGGGTTCATTAACATTAGGTTCTGTTAAAATATCATATATTACTGTAGAATTAATAATGAACTCTCTGTTGTGAATATTCGGATGGATTAAGCAAAAATGAAGGTCCATGTCTCCACATGACATTGCTATTCAACTTTGATACACTAACTCCTCTGGTCAATATATCTGCAGGATTCTCTCTAGATGGGACATACAAAATGTTCAAATCAAACTTAGATCACAAATTGCGAATTTCACACACTCTGTTTCTCACAAAAAAACATCTGATGATGAATCATGATACACCCAATTAATGGCAACTTCACTGTCACACCATATAGTGCAACCTTTGAATGCTAATTTCTCATTAGACAAGAGTGTCTGAGCCAATGCTGAGGCTAAAGTAAGTGAGAGTAACTCTAACTTAGGAATGGTGAGTGGAGGATTTGGTGATACTCTTACTTTACTCATAATGATATCACTGGATTTGCTTCTTAAGTCCACAGCATATGCAACTAATCCATAAGCTACTTTAGATTAATCACAAAATATGTGCAAATCTGATACACCAGGGACAATTACAAATCTAGGATATTGCATGGTTGACATCTGATTCAAATCTCTGCAAATAACTGAAAATTCTTGTACTAAAGGTTCTGGCAAAGGTTCATCCCAAGAACACTTACTTCTCCATAATTTTGAAATGAATAACTTTCCCTTGATCAAGATTGGTGATAAGGATCCTAAAGGATCAAATACACTAGCAATTACAGATACAACTGATCTCTTGGTGATTTGATGATGCACACACTCTTTTTTGCACACTTTCTTACTGGAGTACAATTTTATTTCATCGTTTACAACATTCCAAGAAATTCCTAAGACATTTAAATTTTTCAGATTCAGTTGGTCATGATCAACACCTACTTCATTATTAAATTTTACATCATTACTCACCCAACCTTGTAATGGCATAGAGGCTTCTGCTAAAATGGAATTCACAATGAGATACTCTGTAGAAATGAGAGATCAGAGACTTAGCTACTGGATGTGAATGTGTCTCCAAGTGATATGTGAGTGTTTTCTGAAGCAAAAAAGGGAGATGATGTTGCACCAAAAAGTACTACTTTAAATCTATAGGTAACTACCTTGTGAAGTGTTTCATTTTCGAACCACAAGAATCTACAGAAATCTCTGCAGTTTGGCAAAATACCTATATGTAAGAAGGCTTTGGACATTTCTGATACAGCAGCTACAGGGTTAGTATGATATTCAATGAGTGAATCAACAAGTTTATGGGTTAGGCTTGGGCCTGTTAGTAAACATTCATTCAGACTCTTTGATTTTGAATCAGCTCTACTAGAAGCATTAAACACTACTCTAATAGGAATGGTAGGAGTATTCTTGTAGACTGGATGATGAGGTAAGTAATGAGTCAATCCGTCTATAACTGTAAGGTTATCAATTTTCTCAATGAATCCCAATTCAGTGTACTCATTAAAAATCTCTGAGTGTTGTCCATAAAGTTCTGGTCGAGTTGCAAAGGATTTAGCTAGTGACATGAGCTGACCATAAGCTCTTCTATAGTTAGTTGCTGGTCTCTCAGTGCCCTTAAAGGGTAATTCCACAAAATACTGATTGTCTGCCCTCTGGCAAGTGGACTCAAACTGACTCACTGACTGTACTTCCTCAGGTGGTAAAGTTTCATTCTTAATACCAACAACATCTAAATTCCAAAGGTTCTGAGCTTCGGACTCAAGGGTTTGTACTCCTACACGAGCACAAAGCACATGTTGCACTTTAACTGTGTTAACTGACTGAGAACTAGTTGCCCACTCTGGCATAGGTCCAAAGATAATCGAACCAGCTGGACTAGACAAAATTGTAATTCCAGAATAGAAAGTACATTTGGTCACAAATCAAGAATAGTAATCTGCACCAATTACCATACCTATGTCACTAATCACATCAGAATCAATGCCAGGATCTGCAAGTTTGATCCCCTCTTTCTGAGTGTTTCTGCAACACTAGCAATACAGGGTACATATAACGCAGTGTTAACCTTATGATAGACGACAGCATAAATCGGAATACGTTGTGTACCAATGCGTACTACAACACTAACGACATCACACAAAATGTTTTCGGCTTGATTACCAAATGAAGTCAGTGTAAGTGATATACGAAACACTGGATTGAGTTTAAGGCACTTTGCTACTGCAGAATGAATGAAAGACCGTTGAGCACCGGTATCTTAAAATAGCCTAACTGTTTCACGTACCCCAGCACCAGAAATCTTAACAATTGCTGTAGGAAGTGTTATCAAACTAAGTGGAACCTTATTAGTCTGGACATCTGTTTGAACAGAATTAGCGACACTGTCATCTCTTCGTGACAGGATTCTAAACTTATCATCCACTACTACTTGATTAGTGGGAATGTTACTGTTAAGGTTAGTTCCATTATTAATCACTGTTGGGGCATTAGACGCAACTGACACTTGATTAACTGCAGTTCTACGGTTGGTCAGTTTCATGCAGAGAAAGGTATGATGTTTGCCATTACAATTTCTACACTCAGGCGTCTGTCTACATTGTGAGGCTCTATGGCCTTTCTGCATACACACGAAACATAGTTCTAACTCTCTAACTCTGTTCTTCCTGGCTTCATGAGTTGCATAGTTAGAACAAAACTTAGTATTATGAATATCCTTACAAAAGAGACAAGGTTTGTTCCAAGTACTTGAATTGTTAGATGACGCATTAGACTTATTTTGAGTCTGGGACACAACTACTTGTTTAGATACTATACTAAACCTATGATTAGAATTTGTACTAGAATTCTGAGTAACTACTACTTTAGTTTTGGAATGTACATCAGAATGTGAAACTTGCTTATTCCTAAGCTGATCAGAGAGAATACGAGAACATTCCATGACCTTGATAAGGTTTCCAATACCATCCTTCAATTGTGTAATAGTCAAAGTATAAGTACTGTACTTATTAAAAAGGTACTCCAAAGTATTAAGACTAAGTTTCTTAGCAATTATGTCTTTTATTAGGTAGTCATCACAAGGTACTTAGGTTACACTATCTATCTGCATCAACAATCGTTGAAATGTTAACTGAAATTCAGTCAGCTCAGTTAAATTATGTTCAGGGGGTTTGATGTTCATCAAATCTAAATGTAATTGTTGCAACAAAAGGTCATTGTCAGCAAAGATTTTTCTCAAAAAACTTAATGCAATACTGTAATTACCACTAGTTATGAGAAGACCTTCAATGGTTCTATAAGCTTTACCTCTCAAATAAGATCTGAGCATGCTAAATTTCAGTACTGGCTCAATGTCTTGACGACTATCAGTTAAACTACTAAAGGAATCCCCAAAACAATTCCACTGACTCAACTGACCCTCAAATTCAGGAATCTTAATCTCAGGCAACTTAGGGTGTGGAAGGGGTCTAGCAGGTACTACTGTCTGACTAGGAGCTTGACTAGTTGTAGCTTGTGCTTGACTCCCAAAGGACAAATGATCATCTATAGATGACTTAATTTGTATAAGCACTTTATAGGTATTACATTTCAGAGTTCTGTGCTCTCTAGAAACTTGGCTAAGCTGGGTACTATGAATAGCATTTTGACTAGCTGTCCAATGTACATCAACGGACTCATACAACTTTGTAAGTTCTGCTTCTGAAAACTGTAACGACCGTAAGGATGGTGGAGGAGACGTTTTAAGGTCATGTTCTATAGAGTTGAGCATATCTGCCAGATCGTCGGTTACAATCTTGTAAAGCTCCAACGCTTTACTTTCATCGCTTGATGGTAAAGACATCCTGCTGGATTAATCTTTACCTTATACAAATCACAATAATTTTGGCTAGGTGGCCAAGCTAAACTAATACCTAAATTCACTAGGATTATAATATCTATATCCTAGGTAAACTTGATTGCACACGCATGTATTCAAATAGCTGATCTAAACTTTCCCTTGAAGTAAAGAATTCGACATCATCAGTGATATCACAAAAAATATGCCATGGATTTATGTACAGTGTTTCACTATCAAAGTTCAAAACAATACCAAAGGTAGCCTATTCCAAATTTCATTCAGTAAATTTAGTAAAGGTAAAGTATGCCAGCTAGGTTAAGCCTAATCCGGCTTAAAGGATCAGAAAAACTAGAATATGTGGTGACTATTCTCAGAATGCCTGCTTTCACCTGGTCATTGAATAGTCTACTCTCAGTTTTTGCAGGCTACCGTACACAATCATATTTACTCAACCAACTTCAAGTAAAGTTGGGTTAAAACTTACTGGCTTATAGTTAAACGTAACAGTCAAACTGTACGGTACTAAAGGGGAAGGGCATGAGTTATGTTTGCTTAATAGTAGTGGAGAACTCCCAATGGATATGATACAAATACACTAAATGAAACTAAACTGAACACTGCACAAATCCAGGCTGAAATGAAAGACTCATCGATAAAATGTAAAAATATATTGAGAAAACTTTACATTATATTGGAGAGCAATGTTTCAGGTTAAAAGAAAAGGATACATTTTGCTCTAGATTAGGAGGCAATAAAGTGAATTTTAAAAATGACAAAGAGTTACAGATCCAGGCACGACAGCTGGACACATCAAAACAAAACAACACTTAATATCGAAATAATGATTGCTCAAAATCCAAGAACTTTATACAATATTGAAACACAGTCACTGCTTGACAAATTCGACAGCACTAGTCCAAGGGGCGAAATTGGAGGCTCGTAATTTACTCGAATTTTACGAGTCTCTAACAATAGATCCTCACCTGGTGCCGTCTTCAGAGAGAGTCTCGTCCATTCTGTAAACAAATCAAATGAGCATCACATTAAAAAATAAAAGGATATATTTTTATCATATTTTACATAATTAAGAATTTCTTAAGATTTAGATTAACTTTACAAACAAATCCCATTTATTCATAAGAAAATGATGAATTACTGACAAAATAAATGATTGTTATAATATAGTCTCTCAAACGAATATATACACACAAGGTATAACTAATGAAACAGTGTGTGATAGACAGATCACCACACTCACATTAAAAAAAGTTATTTTTTGGGGTAATAGCACTGTTTACATTACGATTTCTTTGTGAATGTAAATACTTAAAATCCTTGTACAACGGTAACATGTTGATGTTAGAACGATGGGAAAAGTGCTTGTTAATGATGCTGTGATATGATATGTCGATTTTTGTGATCTGTAGTAGCTCAGACAGTTTGGACAGCATGAATTTTTAACTTGTGACTCGAGTTTGATTCATCAAATGTTCAAGAATGAAAATATTTTTCATGAATATCAGTATTGTAAACATCACAATTTCATTGTAAATATGTTTACTTAAACTCAGTATGCAACTGCAACAGTATAAAAACTATTGGAAAACTGCTTGCATGTACTAGCTGTGCAATGATATGCAACTTTCTATCTGTTGTACTAGCTAAGTCGGTTATGGTGGCATGAATTTGTATCCTGCAATTCGAATTCAATTCCCATGAGAGCAAAAAGCTTTTTCAAGTATGATAGTATTCTTAAGCTCGAAATTTCTTTGTGAATATATATGCTTGAACTCTACAAATGACTCTACGAGTTTGGCATATGAACAATGAGAAAAGAAGTTGCATCTTTGGCTGTGTAATGATGAGCAGATTTTGCCTGTTGTAGTAAGTCAGTTGATTAGGGTGGTATATATTGGTAACTTTGAATTCGAGGTCGATTCCCCTTATGCTTAAAAAAGTTATTTCGTGGATAATAGTATTGTTAACATCAAGGTATCATTGTACACATATATACATATATTTAAACTCCACGTACAAATGTAACAAGTTAAGATAAGTACAATGGGAGAAGTTCTTGCAAGTTCTGGAGAGTATATGATAAGAAGATTTCTTTGCTTTTTAACATCACTGCTTTTCTGGGAATGTTTATACTTGAACTCCACGTACAACTAGAACACTTTCATTTACAAACGACGGGAGAAGTGCTTGCATGCGCTGGTTGTGTTATGATTTGCAAATCTTTATATGATGTCATAGCTCAGTTGGCTAAGATGGCATGAATATCTAATTTGCAAAACGAGTTCAATTCTCCTGATGTTCAAAAAAAATATTTTGTAAGTGACAGTATTGCTAGCATCAGAGCTTTAGTGTGAATTATATATTTAAACTTTATATACAACTGTAACAGGTTAATATATGAACGATGAGAGTATTGCTTGCTAGTACTGGCCGTGTTATGATATGAAGACTCTTATCTGCTGTAGAAATTCAGCCAATTAGGGTGACGTGAATGTATGATTTTCAAAGCGAGTTTGATTTCCCCGACGTTAAGAAATGTTTCTTGCAAATAAAGATACTACAACTGGAATCTTTTGTCATAATTACAACCGACCAGATCAGCCTGATATTCAATCTTTATTCAGTCACTGTTCTTTTCCTATGCCTACATCTGCACCAAATATTCTGGCATATTTGTTACACATCTCTTATAATTTCTCTTTATCTTACGAGTAACAACACCTTTCATTTCTATTTCTCTATGCTTTTTTTGTCATAATTATTATAATTGTGATTACCTAATTGTGTTTACGGGAAAGAGCCCAAAGCTCGTATCTTCCCGTCTCCTGATCGGTTCCATTTTAGACTTAGTGATACTTATCGTACCTGTCCTTAAAACTATGGATTGAGATAGCATTAACTACCTCCTCGCTTAGCGAATTCCAATTATCAACTACTCTTA
The DNA here is from genome assembly GCA_037179515.1 of Halocaridina rubra. Classification (NCBI taxonomy): domain Eukaryota; kingdom Metazoa; phylum Arthropoda; class Malacostraca; order Decapoda; family Atyidae; genus Halocaridina; species Halocaridina rubra. The sequence continues at coordinate 54,092 of JAXCGZ010004278.1, forward strand.
CACTGAAAAAGTATTTCCTTACATCCTGCAAAGAAGTTTTCTTACGAAGCTTCATACTATGACCTCTAGTTCTAGAGCCAGCCATATCGAAATATCGATCCCTATCCACTCTATCATAACCATGAAGGAATTTAAAGACTGTCACCATATCCCCCCTTACTCTTCTAGCTTCGAGTGATGGCAAGTCTAATTCCCTCAGCCTCTCATCATAACTGAGATTGCGTATTTCTGGCACCAGTTTCGTGGCATGTCTTTGAACTTTTTCAAGCTTAGCTATGTGCTTTTTCAAGTGCGGATTCCAAAAGGGGGCTGCATATTCGAGTTTTGGCCTCACATAGGTTACATAAATATTTCTGAACATTTCCTTGTCCATGTGCCTGAAGGCTACCCTTACATTTGATAAGAATGCATATGCTGCCCTTACTACGCCATTTATATGTATTTCTGGAGACAAATCTGCCAGTATGTTTACTCCTAGATCTCTCTCATTTTCTGTCTCTTGAAGTTGTACTCCAGCCACCGAGTAGTCAAGCTTGGGCCTTCTTGCACTTGTACCCATTCTCATTACCTTACATTTTGAAGTATTGAATTTCATTAGCCACTTTTCTGACCACTCATGCAGATTATTTAGATCCTCCTGAAGTTCTCTACCATTGTTCTCGTTTTTTACTTTCTTCACAATCTTTGCATCATCTGCAAACATATTCATGAATGAATTTACAGACTCTGGTAGGTCATTTACATATACAAGGAACAAAAGTGGCCCTAAAACTGAACCCTGTGGAACTCCACTACTAACTCTTCTCCATTCAGACACTGAGTGTCTTACTCTAACCCTCTGTTCCCTTTCTTCTAAGTAAGTTTTTATCCATTCCAAGACATTTCCACCTATTCTAGCCATTGATTTCAGCTTCCTAATAAGTCTCCCATGTGGAACAGTGTCAAATGCTTTCTGGAAGTCTAGGAATATGCAATCTGCCCAGCCCTCTCTTTCCTGTAAGATTTGGCTTACCTCATCATAAAATTCTAATAAGTTTGTTACTGTTGATCTTCCTTCTCTGAAGCCATGTTGCCTCACTGACAAAAAGTTGAAGGATTCCAAGTGAAGAGAGATATGTTTCCTTAGTAGTTTCTCCATAACTTTGCAAACTATGCTGGTCAAGGAAACTGGTCTATAGTTCAGAGCCGTATCCCTCCTTCCCTTTTTGAAGATAGGTATCACATTTGCTTATTTCCAGCATCTTGGAATCTCCCCCGACTCCAGTGACTCCTTAAATATGATACTTAGTGCCACTGATATTGTGTTTGCGCATTTTTTAAGCACATGAGGGGATATGTCATCAGGACCTGTAGCTTTATGAACATCTAAATCCATCAGCGCTTTGCATACCTCTGTGGCTGTAAGGTTGATGTTCTCTAATACTGGCCCTTGAGCTTCTATCACTGCAATCTGAGGGGGTGGGGTATTTTCTACTGTAAATACTGACTGAAACTCCTTGTTCAATTCTTTGCAGATCTCTTCGTCCGTCTCAGTGATGCTTCCATCTTTAGCCTTAAAACCTGTTCTTTTACCTTCAGTTTTCCTCTGATAAAGCTGTGGAAAAGCTTGGGATTTTCTTTAGCCTTCCTGGTGATGTCCCTCTCATAATCTCTCTCTGCCTCTCTCCTTTTACTTAGGTAGTCATTTCTTGCTCTTTTGTAGGTTTGCCAGGCATTTATGTTTTTTCTCCTCCTATACCTTTTCCAGCATTTGTCTCTCCACTCCTTAGCTCTTTTACACCCATTATCGAACCATTTCTCTCTGGCATGAATTACACCTACTTTGGTGACAGGTATGCAGCAATCTACTATCTTCCCATATTTCTCACAAAAGATGTCATACATTTCTTGTACAGATTTGTTGTAAAATAAGGTTCTCCAGTCAATAACTGCAAAAAGCTCATTCATTTTGATGTAATCTCCTTTCGGATAGTTCCTCCTCATGTCCTCAGTGCCTCTACTCTCAGGAAGAATGTCTTCAATGATATACTCCATCAACAACACACAGTGGTCACTCTTTCCAATTGGTGGTTCATACTCAATATTTTCAATATCCAACACATTATCTGTGAACACTAGATCAAGTAGTGATGGCTCATCCCCACCCCTGGCTCTTGTTGGTTCCATTACATGTTGGTGTAGGAAATTCCCTTGTACGCAATCTAGGAATCTTGCCCCAAATGAGTCCTCACCACTGTGTGGGTCAAGATTTATCCAATCTATCTCTTTATGATTAAAGTCTCCCATAATCAAAATCCTACATTTTTTCTCCCGTGCCATGTTAACAACTGAGTTTATGACTTCAATAGTACCTATATGACTTTCCTCATAAATTTCAAGCCTATTTTGGTTCCTTGGTGGGTTGTATACAACAGTTATTATAATGCTCTCTGACCCAGTATTTATGCGAGCAACAAGAAATTCCCTGAACTCACTTTCTATAGCCAAGTTTATTTCTTCAACTTGAATCCTCTCACTTATGAGGAGTGCTATCCCTCCACCAGCCCTCTCAGATCTTTCAACCCTTAGTATTCTGAAGCCCTTAGGAAAAACTGTGACACTGTTTATGTGAATGGTTCACAATGTTGGCTCCAAATACCCGACAATGAGGGGTGTTAAGAATGTCCTGGAATCTTGTTGCCTCCACTACTGGCATGAGGATGGACACTCCAGGTGGTAGTAATAGTTCGATCATTATCCTTCCACCTCCTGATATATCTGTTTCTGTTACTATACATTTTCCTAATATCAAGGGACTTAACTGCAATTTTTCGTCTATGGAACAGCACTTGGGTACATCCATCCTTACCTTTCTCCATCTCTCTAAAACCCGGCTATCTAGCCATGAATTCCCAGACCAATTTCTAATCTTTCACTATACTCTGTACTCTCATTTCCTTTCAAGAGGTGGGGTTTGTGTCTACTAAAACACTAACACATCAGTTGCAAGACTCATAGAGCTTGAATCTTCTAAGTTCAGTGTTATTGGGAAGAATATTTTTCTTCCCATTACCACTATCTTTCTTTGCCTTAACTAATGCTCTCTGCACTCCACTGCCTTTGTGTCCCTTTAGAACATCTCTCCTCTTGCCATGAGTCCTTGATGTCTTCTCAACCACATGATGTAATTGTTTACATTGGTGCCTTCAGTGTACACTGCATTAAGTGGCTTCATTCTACTTACATTGATAAGTAGAATGAGGCCCTTTCTATTTCTGTTACCCGCAATTTAAGATCATCATTCATCCTACATATATCCCTGATCGCCAAGACCATAAGCTAGCAATCTTAAACTATCCTATTCTTCTAATCCTACAAACTAGCCATATTCTAAATTTCCCCCTCGTGGTAACTCCGACTATTTTCTGATCTCAATCTTTCCAATTCTCGCCCTCCCACCAAGATTCCCTCCTACCCAATATCGTCTTTAGCATAGTGAGCATACCAAACATGATAACTTGGGTAAACTTCTCTTTGATTTATCATGGGATGACTGCTGCTTTCATGGTCGTAACCCTGATCAGGCAGCTCAAAAAGTTAAGTTCATAACCTTGGGAATGGAGATGCTCGTTTCCTCTTCTATCAAGGCTTTGTCTCCCTCCAGTTCTTGTTTTAACAATGTCTGCTCCATGCCTGTTCAGTAGGGATTGAGCATATCAGTTATACTATGCCTTTCTTATTTAACTTGCTCTGCTTTCGTTACAATAGAAATAGCTGCTCTGCTCAGATTCGTAGGCCTAAAACTATTTTTTTTTAGATAGAAATTTGGCCTAAACTCTTTTCCTACTGAAATATGCTCATGATATTTAGCCAAAAAGATCTCCAAAAACTTTTGTAATTCAAACTTTTCCCCTCTCAATTTTCCTAACGGTTCTATAGCTTGTTCTGCCGCCACAGAGCTCCTCTCCTTGTTTTTCATTATTCTGTCAGCTCTTCTGTAAGTGATTCTAGTGCACCTGACTTTCGAAATATACTCTTTCTAACCTATGTTCTCCCCTATTTCTTCTATACTCGAAGTTCGTAGGAAACTTCATTCTTGGAAGATGAACAAGGCATCCAGACCAGATGGTATACCTACAAGGTTACTTGAGGAGTTTTCAGATGATCTGGCTCCTCTGCTTTGCCTTCTTTTTTGCCTCATTCTTTCTACCATTATACATCTTCCATCTTGCAATCATGCGCTATATCAGCTATTCCCAAGAAGGGTGACCATTCTATTTCTTCCAACTACCAACCAGTAGCCATAACCTCTGTTGTCTCTGAAGTATTCGAAACTTCGTTCAATTTTTTACTTATTGAAACATCTTTAATCTAACTCACTAATTTATGATCATCAGTATGGCTTCCAAAAGGCAAGAGTTACTGGTGACCTCTTGTGTTATCTCACAAATATGGTCATATTCTCTGGAGAGCTATGGAAAATCTTTTGTCGACGCCCTTGATAATGCAAAGGCTTTTGACAGAATATGACATTAGGCCTTGTTAGCCTAACTTCCTGTTTATGTCTCTACCTTTTCCCTTTGTTATCCGACTTCCAGTGGTGTTCCACAGTGTTCTGTTCTTTCACCATCTCTGTTCCTTCTCTTCATCAATTATGCTTTTCATTCACTATCCTCTTCTCTTCTCCACTCCTTTGCCGACAATTCTACTCTTCATATTTTCACTGCTTTCTCTGTAAGTCTTTGTCTGTTTCTCGAGATCAGTTTCATATCTTTTGTTTTTTAATTCTTAACTCTGATTTACAGAGAGTATATGAGTAAGGCACCCAATGTATATTAATAAATACTGCCTCCAAGACTCAGTCTCCAGTTATTTCTTTATTTTCTCCTCTTAATGCATAAAAACAACGAAATTCCTCCACTTAATTCTATAAGCATTTTAGAAATTCAAATATCCTCTAACTTGTCTTGGAGGAGTGACATAATTCAGATTACTAAAGCTGTATCTAAGAAATTGAGAAAGTCTGCTTTGTTTTTAAGATTAATTTTTCTCCTCTTTATTACTAGCAATCTAAATAGGAATTATCTCTTCCTGCTTAGAAAACTTCTCTCATATTTGAGGCACTTTTTGATATACTTATGTCCTTGATAATGTTGAATCTGACGCCATAATACTCATTGACAATCCTCCTCTTAATTTTAACTTCCATTCTCTTTCTCTTCCCATGATGGCAGTGCTTCCAGGTCAAACTGTCAAAAACTTCCTAGATTCGCTTACAAAATTTCCCAATTTGGCTCAAAATTTACCCGTTATAGATACATAAACAAGACATATTTTCATAGTTAAATACTGCTCATAATCTCATTATATATCTTATTCTTGATCTTTTTGGTAAATATCATCAGTCATGATATTTAAATGGGACTTAGTTATTTCCATGTCTTCAGCAAATGATGTTTCAAAAGTTCTTTTTGCATGTAACATCCCAACTAATGATTCTGTGGTCAAAGGATTTCTCGTTTGTGTTTAAATTAAGTTCTCTTGTGAAAAAACTCTTTCCACGCTTGCACTTGAATGGGGCTAACATAATAGAAATTTCCAACAAGTGGAAACAACAGTGTTTCATCACCTTTTTTCAAATTGCCAACTGATTGCCAAAACTTATAAATGACAGTATCAGGCATTATGTTTAATTCAGTATTTCTAACCAAGCACCATTCTCGGTCTAATTCATTTCATTGATTTCCAGGCACTAAACTTGGGAAATTTGCTGCTAAGGAGGCAATAGATGGAACAGTTTTCATTAGTATACTTTGCGGACCCAAAGCCTTGAGGTTTGTGAGAACTTGGCTGCTAATACTGAACCTTTTCCAAATATGGGATGCACCTTCAATGTAAATATCAAGACATCGAAGTCTAAAAGCATCCAGCTGCTGCATATTGATGTCTTTACATGTCTGGAGTGATGCAACCACCCAACCTCCAAGATACACATCTGCCAGTGGCAGAAAATTGGAAGGGTCTCGTATTGTCACAGATGATAATTCTGTGGATTTTAGGTAGCTTGGCTTTAAATAGCATTCAAGTATGGTATATAGGGCTGCAGAGACTCTGCTGTGAAGGGCATAAATCTTCGGAGTTTCAGCTTGCATCTCTTTATTTAAGTCATTAAAGGTGGGTAACACAAAATCAAGAAATTCTAAATATAGTTTGCTGATTGGATCACTGAGTTCCTGAAGAATAGATTCAGCTGCCAGAAGCCTATCTTCCAAAGCAGCTTGAGTGAAAAATAGTTTCAGAGCTGGAAGTTGTTCAAGCAACCGTTTTACAGCACTATGCAGAGATAACCATCTTGTCTGACAGGGGTGATGATTACCTAATTGTGATTACCTAATTGTGTTTACGGGAAAGAGCCCAAAGCTCGTATCTTCCCGTCTCCTGATCGGTTCCATTTTATACTTAGTGAAATAGCTTATGCGGTTTCACATTATTGAATTCCTGATATTCTTTAAAGACTGCAGTCTGTTTTGGTGACAAAAAGGAATTGTAAATATCTCGGGTCATATCTTTAATCCATCTTGGCAATGATTTGCATGCATATGTTGCACAAAGATGAAAAGAGTGGCAAATGCGCTTCATTATAAACAAGTTTGGTATGTCATTGTTTAATAGCGATGAGAGTGAAGGATTAACTCTCATAATTACACTGGCCCCATCTGCAGCAAATCCTATCATGTTTTGCTTGTATGGGATATTTTCATCAGCAGACACAGATTTGACACATTCATAAAGGCTGTTAGAAGTAGCACTTTCCAAGGGAACAAGTGTTAAAAACGAATCCTTAATGCCTTCTGGTGTCGCAACTCTAGAACAAGGACAAGGTATTTCGTGCACCCCCTGTCAGTAGATTCATCTACCATTAAGGAAAAACTATTTCCTCTGAGAAGGTCAAATAACTCATCCTTCTTTGTACGACCAAGAACATTTTTCATAACAGCTGTACATTTTGTTCTACAACATTTCATTTTCTTTACCACTTTTGGGTCTGAACATATGACTTTCATAGCTGGAATAAGTTTATTAGCAACCAAAAAGGGAAGATTAAGTTCACTTATCACAGCAGCAAATCGTATTTCAGCTTCCTTCACTTTTTTTACTCAAATATTTTCCACTGACACTTGGCATATCAAGTGTACTCACTGAATGTTGAATACTTTCATCATTCATAATATGCTTGGCCCCTGCCGAGTGCTTTTCTATCTCAGAATTCCCAGCTTTCCCATCGGAATTACACAGTTTGCAGTGAAAATACAAAGGGCCTTTCCTACTTTTTGTTAACTAACTTTTATTTTGGGATCAATTCTCCCACTTTTCGGTGTATTTTTGTGTGTATGGTAGGCGTTTGCGCTTAGCTGGAGGGGTAGACATATCTAAAACAATAATCTCCTAAGAGAGACAACAGCACTTCCACACCAAACACTTATTTTCCGGCAACTACGGTTGCTACGCACTAGAACATTGCTCCGATTCCGAAGCTCTTTGTTAAGGAAGACGAGCAATCATACAGTGGACACGTCTAAAACGAGCCGAAACGGATGATCGTAT
>JAXCGZ010004279.1:0-12500 GCA_037179515.1 Halocaridina rubra
TGAGAATTTTGTATAAATTCTTTAGATGAAGCAGTCATGTCCGAAAATAAGACCAAGTCAAAAATTCATATTATTGAATCTGTTAATATCTAGCATTTTTATATTTAATGTTGGTTGTTAAATTGTAGTTACAAAATATGCCAAAAGTTCATTTTACTTGGCATGTAAAATATTTCATAGACTTTGATAATGTCATTGATATATTAATTGTAATTTTAAAGCAGTTTGCAAATATGACTAAGACCATAATTCATTTAAATACTATTTGCAAATGTTTCAATATACATAGAAAACAAAAAAAAATTACAATAGTTACCATTAGTTGCCAATAAACAATATTACAAGGGAATTTTTAAAGATAGGTTCTACCCGAGCATAGGGCCCCTTGCAATAATGGATATATAGTGGTATTTCGTATGAGATGGTGTATTATGTTCTAGACAGGCTGCAGTCACTGAATCTTCCAGGCTCTTCCGATACCTCAGAAAGGTTGAGAGGTACCCAAATTGCAGCCTGGCTAGGCGGATTGTTTTCACATGAGAGGATTGGAAGGATAGATGTTGGGAAATTGTGTATATAACAGTGTTGTCATTGAAAGTGAATGGAATGAGGAGTTAACTGTGTATAAATGCGTTAGCAGAAGCAATTATATCCATACACAATTCGTCATTCCATCCAGTCCCTTATTGGCAAAATACTATATATTACAAGCACAACCCACCGATCCTTCCTTTCCTCTGAAGACAAGAGTCCACGTGGCTTGGCTGCGATGTGGACACAATCAAATCCATTGGAGCTCTCAAGTGAGGCTGGGCAACTTCATCAATGATGCCTGTCCAAAATGTAGCATGTCACATCAGACATACCCTGGGGAAGACTGCACTGACACACCACATATGCCAACACAACATACACTCCCCGAGAACTGTGGCCAGAATTGGCAGTGGCTCTTCCTTAGGGACAATGGGCTGTTCACTCAGGCAGTTTAGGGAACAACAAATATGAATAAAGGATTGTCATTACAACAATTTATTTAAATGTCATTACAATTTATTTAAATCTAATATAATGTAATAAAACTAAGAAACATACGATGTAATTTTGAAATTAAAGTATCATAATCAATAGCAATGCTAAACATTTTAGAAGTTTTCTTTCACTTTTCCATCTACATGAATCAAAATAAAAACCCAGTTCAATAACAAATAGGTTACGACGCGAAAGGATGTTATAAGCAGGGGACGAACAGCTGCCTGAATCTTTAAGTTCAACAAGTGGGCATCCTGTTGCCTCAGGTGGAGTAGGGCATCATGCTGAAAGAAAAACGCCCAAATTAAGCCTTTGGAATTATGGGGGGGGGGGGAATCTTGCAAGCAAACCTACAGTTCTAGAAAAAAGGTTGAAAAAAAGAAAAAAAGGGGGAAATAAAAAAAAAGGGTGCTTTAGTAGCATTTTACGCAATATGGCCCTATCAAATGTCTAAAAGTACCTAGAGAGACTCCTTGAGCATATTCAACAAACTGTCATAGGCCAATTAATGTACTTTCACGCTTTCCACACCAATAATCAAAGCAATTGCATTCTGTATAGAAACATTAACTATTAAAATTAGTAATAAATAGGGAATACCAATAAATGTAGGCATCGGTAATAAGAGTAATGTTTTAATATAACTATGGAAAGTTTACTACAAAGCATTAAAGGCCCTCTTTCCTCTGTTCCTTCCTCGTCCTATAGCACAATTCACGGACACAATTTAAACCGATTAAAGGTCTTCCGTAACACCTACTTTATATATCCCATATTTGCGAAAGGATAATTTGTTCTGTCTGTTAAATTTTGTGACTTTCTAAAGGTGTCTTTACTTATATTTACAGAACTGCAACAAAAAACTAACCTGCTAATTACTGTATCTAAGAAAGTAATTCCATTTAAGTAACCATAATAGGACAAAAAAACAGAGGAAATTCTTAAAATAATCCTCAAGACAAACCAATACAAAGCAAAGATGGTTTACAAGCAAGATTTACCCATTACAGAAGGAAATTCATAATCCTCAAAAACCGAGGGGAATATTCCAGTTGCCAGTCTTATTTGTCCATATTTTATAGCTAAAATTTGTGGACAGCAGTAGCGCAGTGGTTAGTTCTAGATTCGGGAAGTAACGAACCCGTGTTTGAGCCCACCAAGAGGAGTACCTCAACTCCCATCTTACTTCTAAAGTCATGCGCTCTGACCACTGCGCTACCGTGGTCCCCAAATAACTAAAGTCATATAGGCAAATAAAAACAAGCTCTTGAAGAATTCCCCTTGAGTTTTAGAAGATTAAAATATCCCTTTCATTGTGATAATTTTTTATCTGAATAATCTTTGCTTTGTTTGTATTGGTGATCATAAGAATATGAAAAATTACCTCCTTGTTATATTCACATCATCTAATTACTTTGTTTGGAACAGAAATTGTCAATTTATATTTTTTTTAATCTTTCGTAATTAAGTATATATAACTACAGATACCTTTTTTATGTCGCTAGATTTAACTGAAAAAATATCTTATTGAAAATATGTGAATAATGCTTCTTGGTATGTCTGGAAAGGTTTCCAATAGTAAATTCAAAGTCTTGAATTTCACCTGTAATATTTTGGCTCACTGGAAACAGTAAGTACTAAACCCCACTAACTGGTCAATAGAACTCTTAAAATTGGCAAGATTTGTTAAATACCCTTAAGAAATGTTAAGTACCATATTCGAATTAGAATTAATAGACACTGGCAAACATTTGAGCTAACATCTTGCTCTTCATAAAAATATATACCATATAAAATAATCGAATAAAATTATTGGTGGCTGGGAAAACAAAATGAGGCACTTGTATTATCAACATGACCTAATATCTGACTAAAATGAACATCAATGGAGAGAAAATTCTATCCTCACATTCCCAGGTTCGCATTAAGCGCCTTAAAGGGATAAGAGCCATGGGCTAGCAATTCCAAACCCAAATTTTCTCATCTTCCAACAGCTTATCTAAAAAGTTAGGTTGCGATTCCTGCAGGATTTTTTTTTATTTATTTATTACGCTACTATTTTGCTGCCTTAAGCAGGATACGATGTTTAAAATACTTTCAAGCAAGTCTACAAATTTTTTCATCATCACTCATACTTTGTCCTTAAGCAAATCTTCACATTTCTTTATTATCACTCATACTTAGTAGAACGAAAGGGCATGAAGATGATAATGTTCTCTTCGTGTGACATGTGCTCAACACAGAACCGTAAACAACAAAGTACTTCAAGTAAAACAGGTGATCCACAAAGATGAAAGTGTCTCTGGCAAACCTAAGGAATCAAGTATAAAACTACTTAACTACGATATTCGAAGCAGATTAAACTTACAGAGCAACATACTGTAAATGTTCTCAAGGATAGTACATTAAACGCACAAAGGTAAAACTAAAATGAGAAGAGTCAATTATGAATTAAAGTATAAAATATAAAGATTTTTGGTCTGAATTATATTACAGATCTTTATATTAACTTCTGACAACACGCAATTCCACACCTTTCCCCTTTGAATATACCCAAACTAGAACGGTACACTAACACTGTAATGTAAGTATTGGTGTAATGTAAGTATTGGTGTAATGTAAGTATTGGTGTAATGTAAGTACTGGGAGAAAACTGTTGTTGAACAGAACAAATTTTCTGGTATAGAAGTATTTTCCATGTTCACTGAATACATTTGCGTCTTTCACATGTAATATGTTCCAAGCTCTATATAGTTATAAACTTTACTTATGAATCTTGCTCAATCAAGCTTTCCTAGAGCCTCTATTTACAAAATCTTGTACTTCCTCTTTTTTCCAGTAATTCCATCCTTTTATAAAATTACTCAATCAACCTACCTCCTACATCTACTTGCCACATTCTAATAAGTTAAATACCGTTCACACGATTTTTACAATAATTAGTAACCATTAGTCTTCCTGATTGTGTCCAGAGAACATCCTTCTACCTATCAATACGAAACATCAGTTTATATGTAAAGAATCTTGCAACAAGTTCCTTTGAATGAAAATACCAGATGACCTAAAACCCTGTGACCATAACTAAAAATATACATATACTAAGTCAAGTGTGTAATAAAGTCAAGTGAGCTTTTCGATCAATTTATAGGATGACCAACGTTTAGGGAAGTCACTCATTCCTAGAATGAACTTGTCGCAGACAAAAAAAAAAATGAAATGCGAGATCCATGTCCCATAGCTACAGAACCAAATAAAAATGTATGCATACATTTGTACCAAGGCAAACTGTTAACCACCTTAATGCACAAATTCAAAGACTTGTAATGCAAAAGCACTCAAATATAAATTTGTACACGATTAAACTTTTACAAATAATTATATGAATACATGAATGCACATTCAAAGTATTTTTTTGTGTTAATACAAATTGTAGTTTTCCTCGAAGAGCACCATAATTACAACTGGCATTTGAGGCCATACTGGGGATGGTGTTGATACCCTAGTCATAAATCTCTTTTAGCAATTGTGACCACCCTACTGGTGCAGCAGGATGAGGCATTTCTTAAATCCTAACAACCAAGGCAAATATATCGAACTACAACAAAGTTCAAGTAATAACTGTCACTAGGAATACGGATATACTTCCTAACGATACTGTAGCTGAAGGATCTTTTGAACTTTAATAGGACGGTGCAGGACAGATCGATGTTAAGTCTTCCATCAATTACTTTTTTTTTTTTTTTTTTTTTCCACATAAACACCGACTATTCTTGGATATTCAATACACATCTCTTATTATCCCTTCAAATCTGACAAGTCATTACACTCCATTTGTTTCTCTGTTTTCTTCGTGCCCAGGCCCGATGAGGGCAGTTTTATTTTATTATTTCTAAGGCCGTCCTGGTGTCACACTCACAAGAAAATACATTTTACCATACTGCTTAAAATACTTAACATGCAATTCCTATTGCAGCTTATATATTCAAACTGATCTTAAAGTATCCTCCTTCCAGGTAACTTCCGTCATTTCTTTTAGGAGACAGCTAGATTTTCATTTAATCTGTCAAGATTAATTTTACTAAAATCTCATATTCCAAATATGGTACTATGTTTGCTGCAGCAGCAGCAGCAGCTAACAGTGACAATGTCTATATAAACCATTTATATAATAAGGTCTTAGCATTTCCTACCCCTTTCTCACATCTTCTATTAATTATAGACTGATAAGTTATGGGAAGGAGGGATAGCCAGCCCTTTGCTCCTCTGTTTCTTTTAGGGAAATTTCTATGAACTAGAATTCTTCCTCCCCAATATCAGAGAAATATATAAGCCAAAATAGGCACAATTTTTCCCCAGATTTATGTGTCACGAAGTCGGGGATAGGCAAAAAACATTGTGGTTGGAGTATCAAGGTTGAATGCCAATCCTAACGCCCCACAGTGGTCTCCATCACGAATTAGTCAATTTCAGGTCGATAACACTGACCATTCGATAATTTTAAGCAAGACATTAAATTTACCAACTTTTAACTGAAAACTACTTGTAACTACATAATACATATTACACAATAACATGTCATCACCTACAGCTTGCACTTACAGGATGATATTAGGAGAACAGTGGCTTAATAAGACTTAACTTGTAAATTATATAGAGTATATGATGTATAACTATTCATTATTGTTCCTTATTTATTCTGATTGCTTTCTTATTAGCATTTATTTCCTATTAAATAGTTTAATTCTCTTATTGTGATATTCAAGCACTTATACTTGAAACGTCTATTGTTGATGCCCGGATGAGTGGCTTTTTTGTTTATACCAGCTTCAAGAATAAAGCTAAAGTTTTGGTGATATATTTTATATTATCCAAGCGTAAAATTAATAGACTTAGGACCCATTATATGCCACAGAGAGAGAGAGCTCCCTAATGACTGTAAGACTGCAAAGGAGAAAACAAATACTGCAATATACAAGTAAATATACTTGGCAGAATTCTAAGAGCAAGAAATGCGCACCTTAGGATCCGGCGAGATACAGAAAGGGCAAATCAGAGATATATTGTGAGGCTACATTATGAAAGGCTTCAACGGCTTTGTCCAAGGGAAATTAAAGGTCAAAGAAAAAGTTGTAAAGTTGGAGAGGGTGTATGGAAATATCGCCAAGACAACGAGATTCCTGAAGATCTGAATAAGGAATTTCAGGCTTTAGCAAAGAACTTCCCCTCAATATAGTAAATGGGGGAGAACAGGGGCCAGTAGTAGAGGACAATATTTTTACACTAAATTATGTATAAAACTGATGATATTAAATGCTCACATTTGTAGGATCTGATGATATATCCTTAATTGTGCTGCACTATTCTTCCTAGCACTTTGAATCATTTACAAAAAGTCGATGGTAAAAGTCAAGCTACAAAGATGCTGGGAACAAACCAAAATTGTACCCGTCTTCAAAAAAAAAATAAATAAATAAATAAATAAAGACAGCTCTCAACTATAGGCACTTATACTGCCTAGCATAATTAGCAAAGACATGGTGACACTTCTGAAAATGCACTTTTGTTCAAGTGATGTCTTAACTTGTCAATGATACAACATGGCATCCGAGAGTCTTACATGGGAGACAAGAGCCTGAAAGTAATGGTAAGAACAGGCAGAAATCTCTCTTGAGTGGATTCAAAATTATACGAAAGGGAATGAGCAAAATAAAGAGCACAAGACAGGTTGCTTAAACACTAGTAAGGCTAGCAAAAGTGTCCTGCAGTTTTAGGACCATCTTTTTTTAGCTGGCCTCACATTCGCGAGGTCGAGGGATCGCACCTCGTCCAGGCAAGATAGTTTAAGCTGGGTACTGGGGAGGTTACTGCTGTGGCTGGTCACCACAGTGGGGGGGTTGGGGCCTGTGCCGGCTGGCGACCACCCTATGGGTCCTCCATGATCCGTTCCACCCATCCGTGGGTGGAGAATCTGAAACATCTTTTTTATCTTTGTAAATTATATGTCAACGCGTCTGAAATATGTTCGCAGATATAAATTGCGAAGAAACTAAAAGGCGAAATGTGCCCAGGATTTCATTATGTCAAGTACTGAGAATGGGCATGAGTGCATGAAGGTCCATGTTTAGGTATCTAATAGCTAGAGAGGAAACAAAGTAATCAGACAATTTAAAGAACCCGAGAAAGAAAAATCTAGTGATGGATATCAAATTAGAGTGAAGGGTGTGTATGTATTCATAGCAATCATAAGAGAGGTCTTTTGATATGTGGACAAAGAAAAGTTTAGAATATTTACAGGACTTGCATAAGAAAAAGGCTTGTATATGCATTATCATTCTGCAGTCTACCCATGAAAAAAAAAGCAAGAGAGTTGAGTGACGTGATAGGAAGTCATGGACATGAAATTTTAATCATGCGTAAAGACTGAAGGAATTAACCATTCCAACACAAAATAATGAGGAACGACGGGAGAAGCGTTGAAAGAGCCAATAGGGGGTGAGACTTTATGCATGGCTCTAGATCTAAAGGTCATATGCAAAAGTTTAATAAAACTTTAGTTTAAAGGATGAAAGAAAGTACTTAGTGTTAATAGTTGGAATGCAATAAGTGAGAGAACTGTAAATGCTGAATACATTCTTAGACACCAAACAGAAGGGAAGTTACAACCACGGAGTTCTTGAATATTTACCCACTGCCGGAAGAACATTGAGTCCATGTGATTAACCTTGGCATAAGAGACTTTATTTCAAATGAGTACTGTTCTGCATGAAGTGTATGTAGAATATGAATCTCGTTACAAATACATTGGTAAATAAAACTAGGAACACTATATGCACCTTTAAAATAACTGTTAGGGCATGAAGGAACAATACCAATGCAATGTTGCAATAAATTGGAAATATAACTTTAAAGATTCAATCCTTGATAAGGCCACATTTTGATATTTGCTTCAATAAGCTACACCTTAAACCCTCCCAGTACTTTAAAACTTCTCTAAATGATCAGGACTCATTCTTTCCTATAACAAAATGTTTGAGTATGCAGGGCATGCATAAGGTTGGTAATGTCTACTTTCAAATATTTTATATTCATTCTGTCCTAGATTCAAATAAAGTTTTCATTTAAAAAGGATACACACTCAACTGCGACAAAAAGAAGACATTAGGTATTGCATTCCAAAGAAATTTATATTCATTCTGATATAGATTCAAATAAAAGCTATTTAAAAGGGATACACAAAGAGGTTAGGTACGGTGACGTCCAATCAATTTTAATCTTAAGTTCACTACTAGATTTTCAGTGAAATTCAAAATATTTATTAACAAATTTAAAATTAAAAAATAATAATACTGATGAAGGGATGGTCGATTAACTTAAAAAAAAAAATATGCTAGTTCTTCCACCTTGTAAGGTGGCAGGGATTGATTCTTAAATTCAGAGACTAACCAAGCCTTAAATTAGGCCCTGAAACATACTAAAAATTCATACTAGGAAATAAAAGTATTATATTGCCTTAATCCATTTTGAGAGAGGCCACATGATGAGAGGTTAAAGCCTGGATAACAGAATGTTTCCAATTCTAGCATCACTTACGCATGGGCTAGCTTTGAAGATTACAGGGAAGATTCCAACTGTAATAAAGGTGAAAACTGGTCATGCTAAACAAACAAGTATACTGTACATAATGTTCACAAGTTATTAGGTCTTTCATATGGATACCTTTCAGATATATATGATTGTGATACATCTTTGGTACTAAACTAATGAATAAATATGCTATAAAATGATTTGCCATCGGTATATCTTTTCCTATTTTTCTGTTTAAGTCCTCATAGCTTACTCTGCTTTTGAATATTCTAGCCTCAGAGAATGTTCAGAGAGCATTATAACAACTGTTGTATATTACCCACCAAGGAGCCAACGTACTCTAGAAGTTTATGAGGAAAATCATATAGGTTCTATCAAAGTCATAAACTTTTAACATTGCACGAGAGAATATATAGGAATTTGATTAAGAGATTTTAATTATAGAGACTGGATAAATCTTGACCCACACAGTGTGGAGAACTCATTCAGGGCAAGATTCTTAGATTGCGTAAAAGGGAATTTCCTACACCAACATTTACTGGAACCATCAAGGGCCAAGGATGCAGATTAGTCCCTGCTGCTTGATCTATTATGCTGGCGTCACACATAGCCAAAATTCCTGACCCGACTCTTAAAACCGTCTAAAGACGGAATCCTCCCGGCAGCAATGACGTCATTACGATAATCGGGTGTAATTTTTCGTCCGCGTATGACGGAATCCTAACGGTCCTACGTAGTTTAAATAAATCGAGGGGGTCCTGAACCGTCGTGGAGGGCCTACGATAATTGGCTGCTGCACCCAATAATCTCCGTGATTCGGACAAACAAATCAGTCGTAGAAGACTGCGTATGACGGGTAAGATCGATCTTCTTGATAGTACGCGGGCGTAGGAGAAGGTGTACGCCCGCGTACGATCCAGAGGATCGATCCTACCCGGCGTACGCAGTTCTCCGGGTCTGGAACCATTAAAAATTTAAAAATTCGCTTATACGTCTGGCAGCGCAGTACAAAAAGACAGCGCACGCATGCGTGGTCTCATTTCTGACAACCCAGTCCTGGGCGTTCAGTTTTCCTGCTTCAAATATATAAATCAGGGTTATACTTTCACAAATATCCCATATATATATATATATATATATATATATATATATATATATATATATATATATATATATATATATATATATATATATATATATATATATATATATATATATATATATATATATATATATATATATATATATATATATATATATATATATATATATATATATATATATCTTCTTCTTCTCTCTCTCTCTCTCTCTCTCTCTCTCTCTCTCTCTCTCTCTCTCTCTCTCTCTCTCTCTCTTCTTCTTCTTCTTCTTCTTCTTGAGAGAGAGAGAGAGAGAAAGAGAGTCTCTCTCTCTCTCTCTCTCTCTCTCTCTCTCTCTCTCTCTCTCTCTCTCTCTCTCTCTCTCTCTCTCTCTCATGAGAGAGAGAGAGAGAGAAAGAGAGAGTCTCTCTCTCTCTCTCTCTCTCTCTTTAGAGAGAGAGAGAGTATATATATATATATATATATATATATATATATATATATATATATATATATATATATATATATATATATATATATATATATATATATATATATATATATATATATATATATATATATATATTCTCTCTCTCTATATATATATTTATTGTTCACTAGGATCAATTCTAACATAATTATATAAATGGAAAAGTAAGGGCAAATATAGCTATACCAAATTACTTTTTATTTGCGTTTACCAGTACATACAACTTACATTTGAAAGATTCTGTGAATTACAAAGATGAAACATTATTACATTATTAAATATAAAATATTAAACTTACTATCTTCTCAGAATAAAATAATGAAAATGAAACATATTAAGATCAGTTATTGTAATATGTGAAAAACAAATGACTTAAAATAAATTACATATCTATATGGGAATAAAATGCTAAAATTAAAGTTACAAACGTCGTCCTTTAAACCATTCTCTCTTGCCACGATACCCTTCCTTTGGGGGAATTACAGTATTCCTCCCTACTGCGTACAACCCCCTACGAACGTGTAAGTTCCCCTAAGATGGGTCGGGAGCGTCGGGAGCATGGTTGGCCCAGTCGTAATGGTCAAAAATTTAAATTTCCCTTTTTCTATGATGAGACTTACGTTTGCGTACGATCAGTCGTACGCTAAATTACGTGTCCAAACTACTCCGTACAATTGCAATTACGATCCATAGGACTGCTTACGCGGACGTATGACGCACTTCCGACAGGCACAGGAATGCACCTGTCGGCTAAAAAATCTGCCGGATCTCCAAGGATTGAGCGAAGATTTCGTCGGAACGCAGTCTTAAGAGTCGGGTCGGGAGTTTTGGCTATGTGTGACGCCAGCATTAGTCAGATAATGTGTAGGATATTGAAGAAATTGAGTATGAACTAGCAATTAGTAAAAGTGACCACTGTGTATTGTTGATGGAGTATATCAACGAAGATGTTCTGCCTGAAAGTGAAGGACATGAACTATCCGAAAGGAGATTACATCAAAATTAATGAGCTTTTTGGAGGACCTTATTTAACAAAAAATCTCTACAAGAAATGTACGAAATCTTTTGTGAAGTCATTAATGCCCGAGATAAATGCTTCAATAATGAGTGTAAGAGCTAAGGAGTGGATCGAAATGCTGGAAAAAGTATAGGCTGAGAAAAATATATGCCTGGAACACTTATAAAAGAGCAAGAAATTATTACTTAAGTAACAGAAGAAAGGCAGAGATTATGAAAGGGATGTCACCAGGAAGGCTAAAGAAAATCTCAAACTTTTCCAACTTTTTCAGAGGAAAACTGAAGGTCAAAGTACAGGTTTCAAAATTAAAAGAGAATGGATGAAAGCATTGCTGACAAATGAAAAGATCTGCAAAAAATTGGACAAGAGTTTCAATCAGTATTTACAGCAGAAAAATACTCCACCCCTCAGACTGCAGGGATAGGAGCTCATGGGCCGGTATTAAAGAACATCTTTTCAGCCACAGAGGTATGCAAATCCCTGATGGAGTTAAATGCCCATAAAGCCACAGGTCCCTTATGTACTTAAATGCGCTAAACAAATATGTGGAACTATGCATCATATTTGAATAGTCCCTGGAATCTGTGGAATATTCCAAGATGCTGGATACAAGAGAACGTGGCACCTATCTTCAAAAAGGGAAAGAGAGATACAGCTCTAATCTATAGGCCAGTTCCTTGCTCAGCTTAGTTTGCAAAGTTGTGGATAAACTAAGAGGAAAACATCTCATCACTTAGAATCCTTCAACTTTTTGTCAGTGAGACAACATGGCTTCAGATAAGGCAGATCAACAGTAACAAGCTTATTAGAAAACTATGATGAGGTAAGCTGGATCTTACAAGAAAGAGGACTCGGCAGATTGCATATTCTTAAACTTCCAGAAGCCATTTCATGCGATCCCAAACAGGTGACTTATTAAGAAGCTGCAAGTAATGGCAAAAATAGGTGGTGATGTCTTGAAATGGATAAAACTTACTTAAAACGAAGCGAACAGCGGGTTAAAGTAAGGCAATGAGTGTCTGAATGGAGAAAGGTTAGTAGTGGGGCTCCACAGGGTTCAGTTTTAGGGCCACTTTTGTTCCTTGTATACGTAAATGACCTACCAGAATCTGTAAATTCGTTCTTGAATATGTTTCCAGATGGTGCAAAGACTGAAGAAAGTAGGAGACGAAATTATGATAGAGAACTTCAGGAAGACCTTATCAGTCTGCACGAGTTCTCAAAAAAATGGCTAATGAAATTCAATACTTCAAAATGTAAGGTAATGAGAATGGGTATATATATGGGAAGGCCCAAGCTT
>JAXCGZ010004279.1:17500-50000 GCA_037179515.1 Halocaridina rubra
AGCAGCCGAGTTGTTGGCTTTATTACTTTTTTGTATTGAAACTAGGATGAACAAAGAAAATTGCCCCCATTGGGCCCGAGCACCCACCGAGCAAATATTGAAATAAAAGTAGCAGCTAAAGGACAAGGCAGAACTAAGAGAATAACAAATGATAATGAGAAAGAAATCACACAGAAACAGAGATTACGGACGTTTTCATATTATTCTCACTCAGGATCTTATGATAATGATCTTTTACATGATTGGTTTTATGGGGACTGCACCATTGCAGTGGTTTAAGCGCTCGGCTTGGAAAATGACAACCCCACGTTCATGCCAAGTGTGTGATGTTAGGAGTGGTATCCATATCAGTTCCCCAGCTCCAATCTGTCTGTGTCCACCTCCATTTGAGGAGGAAATTGAGAAGACCCAAAGCAACAAACAACAACAGTGTCTTACTAATACCACAATTTCAATTTAGTAGACATAAAACGGGAAACAATATGGCTGCTTTCATGTGCATGTAATATAGATGAATGTAAATTATTAACGAGAACATTCCCTCTCATATCAATCTCTCTAACTAGCTCATTCAATCTTGCATCAATTCCTGTCGTAATACATGTTCCTCATCTTCAAGATATGGATTTTTCCTCCCCGTCAAAATGGAAAAATAAAGTGCACACACAGGTCTCACCTATGAATATAAAACAGTACTAACCATTTTCTGGACAAAATAATACATGGTTGTGTACTGATTTTATATATTTTCATTAAAGCAATTCATAGGCATCTGAGAGAGTGGAGTGCCAACAACTGAAGTGAAGGAATTAAATTACTCCCAGTGAAGATTAGAGTCCACCTGGCCAGGCTAAGATGTGGGCACCACCCAACCCTTCAGACTTATCAAGGAGGTTGAATGAATCAGTAAATGCTGCCTGTCCAGGATGTAACACATCATATTGTAATATCAAACAAATTATGGAGGACTGCAGCACACACAACCACATATGCTCCCCGAGAGCTTTGTAGGAAAAACTGGATTCAGCTGCGGCCTTCCGTAGGGATTCGGCGCTATTCAGTCACACAGACTCGGAAAAGTGAAAAACAGTTTTAAGGGGAATTAACAGAAGTAAGTATGGAAAGAAAACTTTACTGAATATCTATGTACAGAGCTGTACAATAAAAACTAGTGATATAAAGTTGATAAAATCTATCTAACATTCTAATGTTTTTTTTTTTCACATTACGAATAATACAATGAACAAAATCATTTGGGAACTTAGATATAAGACACTAGTGTAAACATTACATAATTATAATTATGATCATAATACATCTCATTAACATTCAAGTAAATAGATGTCATTAAAAACATTTCCTTTTCAGACAGTAATAATTATGTCTTTAATTATATTGAATAGAAATATCTTAACATATTCAAAGCAAAGCTCTGCAATAAAATTCATTCAGGAAAAGTTTCATATATATATATAAACTGACATGTAAGATAGCCCTAAACAAACTGAAGAAAAAAATAAATTGTATCAGACATAAATACTTCACAGCTTCAAATCATCCAACAGTTATGCTCATTATAGGACTTCAAGTGAATACTGTAGCACTAAAGAAGTCAGACTTTAGGGCAAAATCAAATCAAATATAAAACCTGTCCCTCTCTCTGAGGTTTGATTTTGGTCTGAAAAAAATGAACACCAAACATAAAAGTCAGATAATCCTACCATGAAACTTTTCAGAATGAATTACCAGCCGACATGAAAGTGCTATTCACAGGATTCATTTGTGAAAAAATGCAGTTACCCTACCCAAAATAAAAAATACCATTCGCTTACCTTATACTAGTTTCTGTACGTGAAGTTACGATTATGTAACATTTATCATATTCATTTATGAAATTCCCTGCATTAGGTCAAAATGTACAAAGTGGTGTGTGTCTCCAACACAGATTACGTCAAATGAAAAACCTGCCACTCCATTAATACTGAAAAAACATTTCTAGACCATGCGACAATGCTGAATGAAAGACGCGTAACATAGTATAAGAAAACTTATTGGACTGCTAGTGTTGTCTGACAGCTGAAAAACTGATGTTTTCCTCATAACTAAAGAGAATCTAAGCTAAAGAGGCCTCAAGCAGAGCTATCAGGAACCATAGCCAATTATCACCTCCTTGCACTGCAGCTAAGAAATAAATTCAAAGAGGGAAGAACAGTCAGACATCCAGTCCTCTATTTCTTATATTTATCTAATATAAACACAGAAAATATAAATATAATATTCTCCTCCTCTAATACATGTACTGATTTTTTATATTGTTGGCAGAACAGCTAAAATTAAAAGGAAAAAATGAACGGAATGATTTAATTAACAATTTCTAGCATTATGAAACATGAGCAAACAATCTCTAGCCATATGAAACATGAGCTGAGCTCTATCAACAGATATATATGATGTTGAAGTAGCGTTTCACAGAAAACATTCTTCACCCCAGTTCTCTGGTGCTAATCTAGAATATTCAGAGAATTTGCAAGGCTGGCATATATATTCACACAGGCTTTCTTTTGACTTAATCTGAGCAGAAGACACAAGTTATGCTGTGTACATAAGTCATGCTTTTCTTATTTTAGTATAAAATGGTTATTAATAAACGCAGCATCAGTCATGGATCCAAGTTTCATCATTCATGATAAAATTTGCAAAATTTGATGAATATTTCCTCGTCTTTGCAAATGAAAGGCTTTCCTTTGGTGGAAAGACCCACTCCGAACTAGTTGTCTGTCAGCCAATTCAAGTTTGTGTATTGGAAAAGCTTTGTTGGTTCATGAAAATGTGCCCATTATGACCTGTTCATAACTGACTGCTGCAGTGGAGAGCTAGATTTCAGGAGGTGATGAACCCATGTTCGAGCCCATGGCAGGGCGTTAGAAAGGGCATCCCCAAGTGGGGACTATCTGTGACAGGTAAAGAGTAAAGAAAAAAAAAATGACCTGTAAATAATTATCCTTTGAGGTAGCAGCTATGCTTGCCCAGGTCTTCCTTGTTAGTTTCCATCAGTAAACATTAGATTGTTTTCTGGTACGAAGAATTATACAAAAACCAAATAGAATTTGGCCTGTATATAAGTGTGATAAAGCCTTGACTAGTTAATATACACAATTAAACAAAGCATTATTCATTCTTATTCCTGACGGTGGGGATAAACAGCAACCAATTTCCCTCTGCACCAAGAATGACCTGTCAACATGTGTTTAAAGTCAAATCTACATACTAAGTCATATTCAGTCTTATGGAAGCATCTTTTTCACTGGTATGAATAACTACTGAGCATAAGATGAAGGAAATTTGCTCAGAATTACTCTTACCTTTGACACAAAAAGCACTGAAGTGGCTGTCAGACTTCCAATAAGGAATGGGATTAATGGAAATGGCAATCATTTTATTTTTTTTATCAAAATTGATTTAAAGTTTCTCAAAACACTGGCAGTGATTCGTGAAGCACCGGTCTTAAAATCGTATATTTTCTTTTTTAATGTTTTGGAAGTACAATATTATTAGCATTACAAGCCATTACTTCCTACCTACAAGAAAAGAACGAATTAGTCTATTCGTTCCCCATTCAAGAGCCTAGATATGTAAATGATGAATGAACAAAGCATTACATTCTAAAGAAAGTGAACATCTAAATTACGAGTTACAGTCCGTCTTATCTAATAATGCTAGATATACACATTATACTCATATATCGTGGCATTCATCATATACTATTAACATACTATTAAAAAGTATTTGTGAGGATCTTCTCTTATTATTTGATTTTCCTAAGCTGTGGCACCAGACCGGCTGCAACTGTATCCAACACATGGAAAGATTTCTTCAACGAAATATTCCCACATATAATTCACAACAATACAACATTAGCTTACAGTTTGCAGTTGCTGACTTGGTGGCGAATAATATTCATAAAGAAAATATCTATTTGCATATATAGCATATGCCAATCCAGTACCATATCAAGCAATTATAGGTTTAAATTCTTGCCCTTCAGTAATTTCTAATAAAGACGTCGTCAACATTACATTAAATACAAGAAAATACAAAGTTTTCGTATATTATACTCTTAATAGAGATGAACTATATATGGTCACTGATGAAATTTTGAAACTATTCAAAGTTAGGGAGTTAGAAATAGAATTAATGTACAAAATTCAGAATGTTGAGAATAAATTTTTAGCAATATCCTTCATGCTTCATACAGTACATACAAATCTGATAATTTGGGAAAGACTACATACATTCAATAATTTTTGTAAGCAGATCACACTATTTTAAAAGATATGTAATAAAAATTATGGCTCATTCTAAAATACTTCTAAAATATATATATCATCATCAATGTAATAAAAAGTACGTTAAAGGACTAGGTAAAACTTATTCAAAACATCATATAAAAAGAGAAAGAGTCTGTTACAACCTCATTTCTTGTATAATAACACACCCATCCACTCAATTTGTGCCCTGTGTCCTATGCAGAAGCTCTCATCATAATTTACAAAAAAGGTCCAGTGGTGCATGCTGAAAGTTTAAAACAATGGTGGGGTACAATTGGTAAGTTCACAGAGTGCAATTAGAAAAAATATTCAACTGGTGCGTTTAATTACATAGGGAGCCCTCTCAAAGTAATCCTTCTTTTTAAATGATTCAGTGTTTTGCCCAACTAAGATGATTTCTGTTTTTCCCAATACAGAGCCAAATTTCAAAAATTATATTCCTACTAAAAAAAAAAATCCCACTTATAATGATATTAAAACATTCAAGGTTGGAACTATGCTAAAAACCAATAGTAGAACACACTGAATCCCATACAAAGTGTATTTTGATATTTGCTAGATCTTGCTCTAGCATAATACAACATTAAGGACCCTTTATCTACGGTCTCCTACACTTCAAACATAAATGAAAGACCCAGCGTAAGTTTATGAACATATATAAAGTCTTTGGCTGGCTGGGAAAGCTAACATAAGGGGGCTGGGGTTGGAGGTAAGGCAAAATGATAGGTCGAAGATCAAGCAAATGATATTAGATTGCATATATGGGTTCTTCTAGAATGGCTCAAAGAAGGAGGGGCATCGTAAGAGGAGGGGGAGATAAGGATGTATTCACAGAGGCAAAACGAAGCACAAATAATTTCAGCTGACCATGATTTTAGTCATCTGTTTTTCCATGAGTATACTTTATGATTTACGTATTAACTCGCACGTATGTACTTTCAGTCAATGAAAATCAAAAGACAATTCTGCATTGCTGCATGCAATTGTAATAAAAAGCAACTTTCACACGTACGGACTGTTAAAGTGATAGATATCGTACATGGGAATGAAATAATTTATTTATCAGTATTGTTTTAGCAATATGAATCTAAGGCTGGCTTCCATTCATGAAGATATACTTTCTAGATCAGATCAGAAGAAATAATAGTCCTCCAGTATATCATAAGCCAATACTTATCAAGTATCTTGCAACAGAGTTTAAGCGAGTCATAAACGTCACGAATAACATAATAATGAATGATAACTAATAATAAATAACTAAACTGAAAAAACTATAAAATAACAAAAAAAAAACTAAGGCATCAGTGCACTAGATACAAGATCCTCAAGTGAGAAAAACAAATGACGAAGACTTATTTTCTACACACAGCTTCTGCAAAAAAAATAAAAACTCAGTATTCAGCCTCGTCGTCCTCCTCCTCTTCATCTTCCTCGTCCTCTTCATCATCATCATCATCCTCCTCTTCTTCCTCACCCTCCTCCTCCTCCTCCTCCTCTTCCTCTTCCTCCTCTTCTTCTTCCTCGTCTTCTTCGTCTTTGTATCTACGCGGCAGCCGCATGAACGGAGGGAGAAATGGATAACCAACGGTGCAACTCTTATAATTACGAGAATAGCGCTCCTCACGGACTGAAAGACACCAAGACCTGAGATTACTATAACATAAAGTAGTTCAAATAATGGAAGCATTGTCATTTCAAATGTCAGTTTCATATATAGTATCTCAAAAAAATCAAAAGAGAACCAGGATAAGTTAGAGAATTTAAGAGATACTTCTTATATAGTCAATACTTTTTATATTGCCAAAACTTGAACATACATCTTATTTAAGGTATAAAGAGAAAGTAATCAAAATTTAAATCGAAAGATTAAAGAGTAAGGTTATTACAGTGCACTATAAAAGCAAAAGGAGACATTATAAAGAAGGCAGTAAAAAAAAAAATAATAAAAAACAAACATATATATATATATATATATATATATATATATATATATATATATATATATATATATATATATATATATATATATATATATATATATATATATATATATATATATATATATATATATATATAATATATATATATATATATATATATATATATATATATATATATATATATATATATATATATATATATATATATATATATATATATATATATATATATATATATATATATATATATATATATATATATATATATATATATATATATGCAGTATATATAATTCCAACAAATAGATATATAGTTTAGAGTACTTCGCTACAATGGAGAGTACTGTACTTACAATGTAGCCGTAAGTTTGTATAGATTTGTGTTTCTCTCTCTCGCTCTATAGCAAGAGCGAGATAGACTACCTTAAAATACTATACACGAATATCCTTTTAGTGCATGAATAGCAGTATTTTACATACATATAAGATATTTCCCTCAGAATCATACCACGACATTCAGATGCAGCTATATATGGTTTGATAATGCATTTATAATCCTTCTCGTCATTGCATAGCAATTGTGGTATCATTTTCAGGGGTCACTGAGAAAAACGATGAGAAAATGACAAAATATATTCTAGTAGTATTTTGTTTCCTAATGCATTTGTAACCCTCTCTATTTCATAATAATTGTGACAGCATTTTCAAAGATGAGATAATGACACATTGTATTATAGGAATATTTCCACTACTATTCTGAAGCTAAGAGGAATGGTCGTGTCTATGAATAATAATAATAATAATAATAAACTTTATTTCCATTTTACAATGGGTATTCGTCAGCCAGGACAAGCCCCAACCCCCCACTGTGATGTCCACCCACAGCAGTTCCTGCCAGTAAACAGCTTAAACTCTCGGTCTTGGACGGGGACCGATCTTTCGACCTCGTGAATGCGAAGCCAGCGCGTTACCACTGTACTAGCCAGCAGGCATAACATACCTTGAGCTCTTTAAAAATGACCCAATATTTTTCTCAACTGAATGGAAATATCTTATATAGAGAGCATGCCTTAGGAAATAATTTTTTTTATCTTAGCAGTACTGTTGGGAGTCAAACGAAACAGGGACGGTACTCATGACGGTGGAAATATATAAAATCTTTAAGAGGGTAGAACATGTTTCCAATAAAATTCAAAGAAGTTGCAAAGATATAAACGTATTCAGTTAGTGCGAGTATATTTAAGAAACAAAATATCGATAAACGAGATTATATTTACAACACTCCATATTGTCAACAGTCATTAGTAGCACCAAACACTCAAAACAAAATCTTCATTCAACATCTGAATACCACCTGCCTCGTTTGTCCCACCACAGCAATTATCAGTAAGAGTAAAAAAGGACAAAGTACAGTAATTTAAAATATGGGAAAAAACATGCTTCATTAAAGAAGGCACAGTAACATGTCACTACTGTATATACTTTTATATTTACAGACTGTAAAAACCTTTCACATTAATAAATATATATATATATCGTTGGATTTGTTTATTATAGTACCTGTCTTTCAGTGCACTGTAAAGTTTCTTATATCATGCTTGTTTACTTCAGACTGCATGGTCAAGTATATAGAGAATACAAGCCAAATGCAAACCTTTCTTACAACATAAGTATCGTTCCTTAATCAGTAAAATATATATATATATATATATATATATATATATATATATATATATAT
Source organism: Halocaridina rubra (assembly GCA_037179515.1). NCBI lineage: Eukaryota > Metazoa > Arthropoda > Malacostraca > Decapoda > Atyidae > Halocaridina > Halocaridina rubra. The sequence continues at coordinate 25,507 of JAXCGZ010004279.1, forward strand.
ATATATATATATATATATATATATATATATATATATATATATATATATATATATATATATATAATATATATATATATATATATATATATATATATATATATATATATATATATATATATATATATATATATATATATATATATATATATATATATATATATATATATATATATATATATATATATATATATATATATATATATATATATATATATATATATATATATATATATATATATATATATATATATATATATATAAGGAGCACAAGAAAAAATGTACATGGCAGAAATTCTTAATAACATATGCAGTTATCAAAATTTAAAGGAGGGCAACACTTTTGGCTTCTTGTAATAGTGTGTAGCATAAAAGACTGCAGATCTACAATTATATTATTTCTTTCTCATACTGTATATCGTGATATTTCATGTATAATAATATAAAATGTGCTATATTCATTAACACTCTTTGATTATCGCATTTAACCCCGAAGTCTTAATAAACAAAATAGTCAATAAACCTAAACAAAGCTAGGTTTAATATAAAAATCTACATGCTGTATTTACTGCTTGATAATAAATAATGATATTCCAATTTACTTTTGAATATAAAACAAGTAATAATGACAAGGTCAAACCCTAAGAATGATGAGTGTGCATAAAATTTCGAAACGAGCGGGCCAAGGTCACAAATCACTTATCAAGCATGAAGTCACATCCCTCAATAACTAATAAGAATAAATGGGTTTCATTTCCATTTCGTCTCTACGTCTCTGATCAGTTCTCTTTAGGGTAAGAACAGAATTTCAAGGAGGAAAAATAATCAACCTGCCCCTCTAAAACTTTTGGCCACCTTCTATTATCTAGGAATATCCCTTTTAGTAACCTACTATGAAGTGCAGGGCATATATGAAAAAAAAATTAGATTAGCAATTCCTTTAAAATAGTTCGTTAAATAGATTAAACCCTATTTCTAGACACAACCTAACTATTTTAATATAAGTGTCCAGTAGAGTGTTGCAAATGTATTATTTTCCTATATGCGTGAATAAACATTACTTCTAGCCGCAACCAAACTATTTTAATGTGTCTAGTAGACTGCTGAAAAGGTACTATTTTTCTAGACACCTTTGCAAGTACACGAATTAAGCAACTTATATCTCTTCTGGAAAAAAATCAAGCAAGAGCTTATGACATTGAAATCCCTCCAATACTGTACACATTATAAGTATTCCTTGAATACTTTTCCAAATATTCCATCAAAGAGTTAGTGTAACACATGCATCTCTTAGATTAAAAAAAAAGGCAATATTTTCTTTAACATGTTCAATATTCTGCAAGACTTTCTCACATATACAGCAAGATATTTTTTCTATTAACAACATACTTTGGTGCCTAAACGATATTATATAAAAAAATATATATATATTTCGTTTGTGATTCTTTCCATTATCACTTATATTATTTTTGCACTCTATGCATCATTAGAAAAAAAAATCAGCATTCTCTTCAATTCCATACCACTCACGGAAAATTTCCTAAAATAGCCAAAAAGAAAATCTGTTTCCCTCCTTCAATTATATTCATTTATGCTGTTCATAAATCTACATAGCTTAAATATATGAGATGCATTAATAATATTTTTTCTTGTATGCTTTTACCACATATCACTGCATATCACTCTATTTCTCTTTTTAGCAACCTGTTCAATACTCTTTTCACCAATCATCACATTTAATTTCATTCATGCTTTTAGTAATTCTTTCTATTTTGTTTTACAGCTACAATAACAAAATTAATTATATAATTTACATTTATTTTTTCATCCCTAAAAGCAGAACAACTAACTTAACCTAACCTTATCTAAGCTATATACACACTGCCCTCTCCTGCCAAGGCGAATATAGTTTTTAACGTATCTCTAACAAGATACCGTATCTCCTCACAATCACATACATCGAAAGAGTATCACCATAAATACGTATGTATGCAGCCTTGGAGCTCATTGCACCTAGATAATGAGAATATATCGAATTAGGCCCCAATGCATTCTTACCCAGAGCTCTCAAGTCAAATGGAGAGTACAGTTAATGAGCAAAACAAAATATAAGGAGCAAACTAAATGCTTTACAAAACAAAATATTGCAGTGATTATGCATAGTTAGAGGCATTAAATGTAGTGACATATTTGTAGCTATGAAAAAAGCTGCATGTAAAATGAAAATTTCATGGTAAGTCTATGACCAAAGGCATAAACTATGAAGAGAAATTTGGCAAGTGTCTCAAAAACTGCTAATTCAATATTCCATATTACATAGTTCAAGTTAACTATCACTAATAGAATCCCAGGTTTTCTCATTGGCTATATAAACCATTTTTATAGTAATCTCATAAGGATTTTGATTTTTGAACGCTCCAACTCTGTTTTAATGAGAGACTCCCTTATGAAAAAAAAAAAATTACTGTATACAGTATTTATATACACTTAAGCCATTTTTAATAGGAATTTTCATACAGAAAGCAAAATATAAATTAAATTTTATAACAAAAAATCCATTAATTTTAAAATATCATAAACCCAATCTTATGGTATGAAACTTTGTTATCAAAATAAAATAACATTAAAAATCCGAAAATTGACCATCATTATATCGTTAACTTACTTATTTTTACAAACAATGTCCAATCTATATTAAAAACTATACACTGTGGAATCATATGTTCATAAACAACTAATAGGTATTTTTTTTCTCAAAAGTAACTTTTTAAATAAGAAGGCAAAAGCAGTTTTGGGAAAAAAGTAGGCACCTTAAAAGTACCCAATATTAGTGCAACTGGTAAATAATGTTGTCAGAAATAGTAGCAGCACTGGATCCAATTACTTTCCAATAAAATTTTCTTTAATACATGAAGCCACGTCCCACTGAAGACAGGAAAGAGGGTAACATCATATCCCATTCATGACAGCAAAGGCCAAAAATTATTGTGAGTAACTTCTTATAATTACTGAGATCAAAGGAAGCATTATGAGCATATTTATGCATTATTTTTTAAAAGTTATAGCTTTATAGCACATGCATTGCAGCGAGGCAGGATGACACAACTGAAGAGGAGGTAAGCTAGCAGAATGGAAATGAAAGGAGTTCATTTCTTACTCGTAGGGAGGAGAAAGGATATGTCGACTGTATTTCCAGAGAGCCAACTCAAAGGAAAAAGAGGGAGCAATGGGCAAAAATCCCATCCTCTTTCTTAATTTTTATTTCTTAACACAGAACAGCCAAAGTTATTGTAGTAACTTAATTTTGTCCTCTCTTTATTGTGCCCCCTCACTGTCAATATATTGTGACATGCATGAAAAAAGAAAAATTGTAACAATTTCAATTTCATAAATAGATATTGACCCAAGCTCCTAAAAAAGAGAATTTCATAAATAGTCCAAAATAAATATTTGTGTCATGTTTAAGTCTTTGTATACGCAACAAAAAAACTATGTGAAAAGGGCCAATTGTGAGTGCATATAGAAGAAAAATGTTTTACTTTGCTGTTTCATTGGGTAGGAAAATTGTTCATTTCCATTTCCTAACAGTAAAAACATTTTTATATTTAAGATAAACGTAATTTCATTGGATCCAGTGCTATTATTTTCTGTGACTACAATAACAATGTTAATAATAATAATAATAATAATAATAATAATAATAATAATAATAATAATAATAGCATAAAAGCAAACGTGACCAAAACCCCCAACGTTTATGCCAAGCAAAATCTACTTACTATAAATGCCAAAGAATGATTAGTAGCATCCCAAGAAATGGACCATTTTTTTTTTTATATCTCAGCCTCTGTATATTCTTATATCTAATTTCCGTGCCCCTAAAGAACAATGTGCACATGTTTGCATTTATGGTATTCATGTTGATAAATAAGATATAAAAATATACACTAGATGTTTTGTGAAACTTAATAATAAACTGAAAAGAAGTTATTATTTGCTATTTTAAGTGCCACTATTAATCCCCATCATATGGGGATTAACACAGACAGGTTGGAGCTGAGGAATTATGGCTAGATATTCTTCCTAATGCCCCACAGTAGACTCGAAATGGGTTTATCGCTTCCTGAGTCTAGTGCTAAAACCACATACAAAAAATCAACTGATTTTCATTTTTTTTCCTTGCTAACAATTACGGACATTATATCTGTCCCTCAGTTAATAAAATTGTAATGCATACAAAGAACCAAGTAAAACTCATTTAAAATATGAAAGGAATATATAAAACTGAATAGAACCAGTAAGAAAAATATACAGAAGCTGAGCAGTGTCTCACAAGAAGAATATAGTATCCTTTTGCTGTGCACGGAGGACAAAATGCTGTGTTTACGGATATAAACGTGCTATGCTACTAGAATACAGAAAGTACATGAAAAGAGGACTTGCTAGTACTACCTAGGAAGTGTGTCTATTCTTTCGAAGCGCCGATCCTGCTAAGACGGACTGAAACAGATGGGAAGGAGGGAGAATTGTCATTTATTTTCCTCCAATGACGGGGGTCACTCGTTAATACATTACTCAAAAACAAATAATCTCGTACTTAAAATTTTTAGCATCCCAATTGGTAAAACTAGATTATCTTTGTCCACTATCAAGATAAATATGGAGCTCAAAGAATTATATCATGTTTTATTAATGGGAATGCTCTTTCAAGTGCTGCCTTTTTTTCTAAATAGAATTAACAGAACAAATCTAAATCGTTCTTCTTGCATTCACATTCGCTAAATTGTTCAGTTTCTTTTATTTTTTTTACCATTACATATTCAGGCTATTTTACAGAAAACCCTAACTTATATCTAACTCCAAAAATATATATCTTTTTTAGATATACACCTAAATAGTCTCGCATCCACTACCACAATGATTGAGCATCATGCAGTTACAGTCATAACTTCATTTTCCTGTTCCCCCACAAGGATCAAGTGAAAAACCTAAAGAAAGGCAGACGCCTGCATGATAAAAAAAAAAATAAAATAAAATGGTGTCTATATCTCTAAATGTAAATATTTGTTTGGAATCACTTATTGCATATTGCAAACAAGATAGCCACACTTCCCACACTAAATTAAAAAACCAAAACCAGAACTCAAGGTCTCTCTTAAGTTATACTGATATCATCATGAGGGCTTTATTTCACTCGCTAACATCTGACACAAAGTATAAAATTCTTGGCAACCCATTTTATATCTTGCAGGCCTCAGCTTCCTGAACTGCCAAGGCAGATAATCACTTACTTTGGCCATCCATCCCCTTCCTGGCCTACCATTGGTTTGAATACCTATATAGTTTAACCTAACCCAACCAGAACATCTAGCTCTACCTTCACATTCCAAAAGTTGTAGAAAACTCACGTCCTTTCCCTTAGAATTTTACTCTGTTTTCGACCTCACTGTTCCATTACTGCAGGTACCAAAAACTTTCTGAAATATCAGTTATGAATTTCTTCCATTTCAAAACAATCCTAAAAAGCTTTCATACTCGTCATAAAATATTTTTCATACGAACAGGATGTTTTGCAACTATCTGGTTTACGACTCTCATTTACATATTTCAATTAAGGATTCAAATACCATCACAAATTTACCCAATATAAATGGAGTTTTTAATACTTAACCAACTCGCACACATTCCTATATCCTTTACCATCACCTACGAAGACAATGGGAGTTCCTGTCCATCCCAAATATACACGTAATTCATCTATCTTACAACTATTAATTTATATATAGTCACCAGTAGTAGGTTAGGCAATGGCACCAACTGCCCATTGTGATACTACTGTCCAGGACAGTTCCATGTTTAGTTTTCCTTCATTTAACATTCTCCTTCTATGCCTATATTAACACCGAATATTCTTGGATATTCGTCACACTTTCCATCTGACAAATCACAATACTCCCCATCTTTGTTTCTCTTTATGTTCCTGGTGTCACAATCATAATAAAATAATAATAATACCTGATACGCAACTGAGACATAAGAATTGAAGACGCAGGATTCCTCTACCTCTATGTATTTTTTTATTAATAATAATGGTATTCATGTAGATGAGACTGTAACTCTCCTCCCAGTAAACTCAAACTGTGTGGTACCTAATACCCTATTAACGACTAAAAATTTCCATGTTCCTAACAATACATATTGCGAACATCAAAGGCAGCACTTGAATACATGCAATTAGTCGATAAAAAAATATAAATTTTGTTTGGCAAACACTGGCTAGGATATAGATAAGGAGAGGAGGGAAACTGGGCACATGCCCATCAAATATAAATGATATATGGGGATGTAGTTGGGTATCCTAGGGCAGGGATTACAAGCAATCCCATATGGGTGTATGGTGTAATCTTATGACCTTCAATCTCCCTTAGGGACGTTGTTGTCACAAAAAAGAACCTGAGATAAGATTAACAAATAATGGTACGCATCAAAACCCTCCAATAACATCCCAATAACAGTTGTAAAATATGTTATGGTTATGGTTGTGCCATTTAAGCAATTGAAATTATAAGGAAAACTTGTAGTCATAAGATTATCAACACATAACTATACAAATAGTGCCCTGGATTCTCTCAAATTTTTAGTAAATAATAATCTTAGGCATTTTTTATCAGTAAGTTCAGGCTTTAAAGAAGACTGAATTGCAGCTAAAAAACAATATTATCCTCTCCTTTACCTTATACCTGTTTCAATGTGGTTCAGAATTAAGCACAGCACACAACACAAATGTTCCAACTATCTGCTGTACTTTAAAATAAAAAAAGTTTTTGAGCTGTGCAAAAAAACAAGACTGGATTCTCCACACTTCCAAGAGGAAGAAGAGTGGCATTAAAGTACCTTTATTTACTTGAAATAATAAGAAAAATTGCCCAAGAGAATTAATAAATAATGAATAACCGTATCCAAGAAAAAAGCAGCAGCTCACTTGAGGACAAAATATTTACATAATTTACATATACTGTAAATTGATATTGCAGAACAGTACAGAATTATACATTGATCTCAACTGAACATTTGTGCAATGTTTTTGAATCTTTTAACTCCGTACCACTACAATAGGCAACCCAAAGAGATAAGGTTACAGAGAACTAAATTTTTTTTTCAATACAACATGAATATTTACACTCTTTATTATGCCAATTATGAAGCCCTTATTAATGATATAGAGGTAGTATAATATTGTACAATGCAAAATAAAATTTTCAAAAACAATAGAAAGTGCAAGAAATTTCAAAAGTAAATCATGTCTGGGATGGAAACTCCCTCCACCAGACTTCCGACTTTATCTCTTGGGGTTACCCGACATAATGCACTATTCTGTTCCACACTACTGGCCATAAAAGTGGCCTAATGCTGAAAAAATGGGGTTAGCGGAACACGTGATCAAAAGTATGCTGGCAGAACGCTAGAGGTAATTTCTATGAGCTAGCTGCTTGAGACACAGCTCAAATGGTGGGTAGAAGAAGAAAATATGGTTAGTAAATGCATAAAAGAAAAACACACTATCATGTTAGTAAGCATAGAAATAAAATTACCAGTCTAAAATACAGCATGAAAATGTGCCTCCTCAGGGTGAAGGTGAACTCACTTTGTAATATAATAAAACTTATTTTCGTTCTTCCTAATTACTGAAGTCAAAACTGCTCAGTATTTCATAAGGAACACTACCAGTAATACAGAATGGCAGGTTATTATCATCAAGGTAAATTGAATTTCTTTTAGCCATGGTGAATGTCTTCAGTTGCAATGCATATGAAATGCAATTAGCTACTGACAAACCACCTTAATATGAGACAAAACGACATGGTTAGAGTGCAATGAAAAATAATAGTTTTGAGTAAATGATCTTCATCTTTTCAACATGACACCATATCTCACTATAGCCACCTAGGTGGACACAGTTCATAAAAAGGGGAAGTACCTGGGCTTCACCATTCACTGCCCAACCTCATCTTTTCTACAAGTTATTCAGAAGCAAGTAAAAACTTTAGAGAACATGAGACGACTAACATTTGACTCCTTTTCCATTTTAATCATCTCTTTACAACATGCAGGGGATACGGGAGTGGAATTTTTTCTATCTCATCAAAAGATAAAAAAAAATTCTAATGGCTTGACTATGGACAGTGGGTAGGGGGAGGCTGCCACGAAATGAAGCAGTGGGGGGCAAACCAGCTGCAGCTCTCGGACCTCACAGCTGAAGATCCTCGACCACTTACCATGCGGATGACCTAAACAGGATGGTGGATTGTGGCAAACCTTTATCACAAAGGAGCTAAGAGGAGTGATTGAGATATGTTTTGGTTTAAGGTGGATGTGTGTTCTTTGGTTCAGCCACCTCCCTTGCAACGAGGAATGAGGCTACTGAATGTGAAAAAACTCTCTCTTCAATATGTGATTAGAGCAATGACTCTGAAATATCAGAGAATATATTCATGCAAACTACCTCACTAGCAGAGAATATACCTAACTGTATTCATAACTTAACAATTATAGAAGACACATATCTGAGAATGTCTTACTTTGATAATACAAAAGAGGAAATTTATCAAGATCTGTCTTACATAAGGATAAATTCAGTTGTATGGTTACCACGTGCATACAGGTTCCAAAGAAAATGAGACACAAAATATAAATGGAAAAAATACAATCATGACTTTTCAAATTTAACACAAGCAGTGTGGTCCTGGAAGTTCTCAAATGTAACACAAGCAGTGTAACCCCGAAAGTTTTCATAGCTATAATGTAACTTTTCTGGGCAGGATTCTAACGTAATGTGATATTAAAAAAATAATTTCACCTTTTATTAATGATAATCTGATATGTGAAATTTGATGCTCTTTAATTTAGTAATATTATCATATTTTGGAGGAGTACGTATCTATACTTAAAACTTACCTGTAATAAGAGCAATAAGCTTATATCCATCACTAAACGAATTTAATATCACACGAAAATCAAGCATGAACAAAAATTTATCAACATTTCACCCTGAATGACCAAAATGTAAGAAAACTGGAGATGGATCCGATTTTTTCATGAAACTTCAAAAATTATTACTCTGAATTCTTTAAATATCATAAAGCACTATACCGTAATAATGAATTGATACACATATTCAATGTACTGATAATAATATTAAATATCTTAGCAAAAAACTGGACATACAATTAGCCCAGCTGATATCTACAATGAGAGTAAAAACGAGAATAGCAGTGTTAATCGCTTCGTTTCAGGAGAACAAAATAAATATGGATGAATATTCACAGAATAGCATATACCTTTTCTGAAAGCTTTATAAATACATTTTCTTTCTGCATAACAATGATGGTCCTCTATGAAAATGGCATAAAAAAGATTTCAGCTTTGTACAGTAGTAACATGGAATTGCTGAGTCGTGTTATTCTGTTGTCAGTTCTTGGGATAAGTAAAAAACCAAAACTAACCTAAAATCCACAGAATACACTACAAGGAGCAGCAAAAGAAAAATACTGTATTTGGAAGGACGGTAGTGGACTTCTACCGAAACGGCCTGAAGTGCTGTAGTCACAACCAAAGGAAGTCACAAAACAAACATTTTTATTCATCATATCATTATTTAAGACAGAAAAAAAAACTTTTTATTCATCAAGTCTTTTTTTTTTGTTTCCTCTGTTTGTGGACACCATTCCGGCTGACTTGGGTAGTAGAAAAGAAGGAGTACTGAATAAGAATATTTATATAGAGGTTGAGAGTCTGTCGGTGCTCGAGTATGACTGCACTCCAGTAGGGGAACTGCATGTCCTTGCGCTTGCTGCTATCTGAATGGCAGTCTGCAGTGGTGGAAAAACTGGAGAAAAGGTGCTGTGAAGTTGATATGAATATCTGATAGTTTTACAAATGTCATTGTAAACTTTCTGGAACAAGCATATTTCTAGCTACAACACTAGAAGACTAAAGGTAATACTTGACAGAACTATCGCAATCTTTAACTATACAGTATTCATAAACAATAAGCTAGTTTAAAGGTTAAAAACTTGATTCCTAATAACCGTTCAGAAGAAACATGTGAAGATCATCCCATCCCTTTCAGATTCAAACTCCTCAATACAAATATTTAAAAGTTTTAAAGTATGAAAAATGTGAGTTATTCTCCTTCAATACTGAAAAGAAAGGGTTCCAAGGTCTTCCAATCTAAGTTCTAAATACTACTGATACTAAAAAAAGCAAACAGAGTTGAGAAGCATAACCCCAGGCACACAACAACAAATGCTACTTTCAATTACAAGTGCTATCTATTAAAAAGTCATTAAAATTAAGTATGCAAACCAGTATAGCTAACTCTATATATATCTAAAAAAAATAATAAGCTAGAGTTGAACAGAAAGCACTACATCAGTTTCTGTCAAACACGGAAAGGGAAAAAAGCAGTAGTTGTTTACACAGACATTATAAGGATCAATTAAGTCTCAATTTTTGCTGTTTGCATAATACTGTTTTCAAGTTTGTCTAAAACTCTAGTTCAGGTTGTCTGGAACCCACCATAATCTCTATTCCATGTCACGGCCATTCATGGTCAAATATAGCAGACTGCTTACTACAAAAGTCAAAGAAAACCCACTCAAAAGTTTGTAATGTGAGACTAAAGGGAAAAAACGATTCATCCTTAAACCCTATAACAACAATACTTAAATTATATCTCTGGGTAGAGCTTAAGTAATTTTTTCTTTTACTCTCTAATATTTTATCAAAGAAATGTAAGAGCAGTAAAAGTATAATTTATAAAGGAGAGTGTATAAGCAACAATTTTTATCCATTCTATAAAGAATCTTAAGAACAGTATATCAAAGACTTATTGAATGGTGAATATGCTATTCCAAGGTATAATTTTCAATCACATTCACACAGTGAAGCAAAATTATGATATTTAAAATTAAATTCCAAAGTTCTGAACATTGGTAAAATACGTAAAAGCCAATAATTTACTAAAAGGCTCATCATATTACTATTCTATTTCCATTTCATAATTTGGCCGTCTCAACCCATACAACTTGGTGAGACTATCATTAGAATGTGCTTAAAAAGGCCAGGCTAGTGTTGTCTTCTGCCTCAGTGATAAGGGAATGATGTGAAACACGTAAAGAAGAGGGGAACAGAAACATAAGAATATATATTACATAGCTTGTGTATGTAAAAAATATAGAAAATAATGTACAGTATTAGTGAAGCAATGCATTAGGTAACTAGAGATCAGAGATGTGGCTTTGTAGAATTTTGTTGACTAGCATGGAAATCCGGCTATATCTGGTAACTGCGCATCTGTAATGCGTGAAAATCCAGCAACATCTGGCAACTACTAATTAGCAATACAGATTTTATATATAAGTAAAGTGATAACTAGTATGCGACATTAGCATAGAAATGAGTACATATATAGTATACACTTCAGCATTATATTTACAAAATATAATACAGTATTGCAAGGGCATAGAATTTTATTCCTCAATGTTCGCCGCTGTGAACAAAACTCTACGTTGTAATAGCCAGATGTCGGGTTTCCAAGTGCTGTGTAGAAAGGTGGCCTTAATGCTGGTGATAAATGGAATAAAGTAAATGTTTTTAAGCAAGACCATAGCTTCGAAAAAGTGCAGTGGGGCATATTAAAGAAAGAGAGCTGCAGTGTATACAGAGATTGAAAAGCACAAATCTCTTGTACAAGTTTATGAAGCAATCTTAAGGTTATGGACATTGAATCCACAGGGGCATTACACTAGATTTAGTCAAAAAATTAACTGATAGGGAGGGAAATACAATAGCAAAAAGACAGTTAAGATGGAGATGGAACCAAGACGAGATAGCAATAGTCTAGATCCTATAAAAAAAAAAATCTAAATTTTAAGTAGGTCCTTTCTTAGGGTAGACAGCTACTGACTGGTGAATATGAGCATATAATGAACAGACACATGGGTAATATAAGAGCTGTACACAGCTAATTTGGAAGTTAAACAGAAGAGCAAGTGAAAATACTGATGAAGATGCTTAGGAAAAAATTTAGTAAATTCATAGGAATGAATGAGTAAAGACCCATAAATAACAAGAAAAAATAAAAATTTATTGAATGCATCAAGACAGATATGAAGGAAGTACTTTGAAGAGCTAATGAATGCGGAGAAAAATGAAGGCGCAAATGTAACACATCGAGAAAATGTTTTACAAAATGGGAGACATGACACGAAAATATGGATAAAAGGAAACAGAGGAATATTTTTTAGAACACAAAAGGTTTGCTAGAAACTTGTATGGAAGTGACTTAAAAACAAGTTTCTGATGATGGATAGTGAGACATACAAGCTAGAAGTTTTAAAATTAGGGAAAGCTAAAGAGCGAGGGATATTTTTGATGAGATATATGGTTAGTGCTAGAATTCACAAGGCGTGGTGAACCTTTGTTACTCAGTGTCACAGACACAATAGGATGGAATTGTGGCAACAAAGTAAGGTACATAATTGAGGCCAATAAATTGTTTTTTAGGCAAGAAATGCAGAACATGGCAAGAGGTAAAGACAAGGATCAATTTTTACATTGGTTTTTAAAATTGAAAGGCCTAAATATAAATATTAAAGCTAGAGTGCTGGGATGGGGAGCTGAACAGGTGGAAATCAGTATGCAGTGCCATAGAGGCTAAGTCTAAAAGACAGCTGGTGTAGCTAGGAGTGTGAAAAGGTGTGTGGGAATAGGAAGCAAAACTAGTGTAGAAAAAGGCAGGGTGGAGAGTTGCAGTCGAGACGAAGAGGCACAGGCAGCAAGAAATATAAGTTAAGCAATATATATCAGGTTGAAGTTTCTGTACTGGCTTCTAAAATAAAAGGTGGATATAAGTGCAAATAGTAGTCAAGGAGATGAGAAAAATAAAAAATGAAGAAGAGTAGATAATGCATCATGAGATAGCTGGTGGTGTGTAGGAGAGGTCTTTATCATGGCAGACATAGACTGGAAAGTAATACAGACTCGAACTTTATTACACAGATATAACTGTTGGAATAGAGTATATCATAAAAGAAAATCGAAATCTGTACATGAAAAGCCTTAAAAGAATTAAGAATATCAGTCAGTACACTAATACTAGGTGTCATAGGAGAGTACAGTACAAAATGGTTTAGTGCAGAGTGTGATATTGACTCTATGGATGGTTCAAGTACTTGATAATGTATTAGTGGCAAGAATAATTGCTAAAAGATGTACGCACAGACTGAAGAGGCAGAAGGCATTCTTGATATGGATGTGTGTTTTCTAATGCCACTCCCAATACCAGAAAGTTTTCGAAGAAAACAGCTGGGTATTAACGAACGGACAGAAACAACCACAACCTACATCATCACCATAACTACACTCGCCATCAAGAATTATCATTCATGGGTAATTCTCAATTTTCTCATCGGATAATCCAGCATAAAAGATTTCGTAATATGCTGTCACTAGATTTGACCATGATTGGCAGAGAAGTTACTTCAGTGTGGCTGAACTGGGTGTTCGATATTGGTACAGACAACACATCTACTTTTTGCTCTGTTCATTCTGTTGCTTCCTCCCTTCATATAGTCACCTTAAAATACTACTCCTCATTTTCAATGGACATGTCATCCGATTCCGATTCATCATCATTTTGCATTTCTTCCTTGATAGGTTCTTTGGCATTTATAGCGGGGGGTTCATTCTCTCCCACTTCCATAGGGGGAAGTGGAGATGGGGGAAGAGGGGATTCAGGTGGGGTTTTAGAAGGCAACACGAAGCTTAGACTAGCGCCCTCCGTCACCGACTTCTTGGTGACTCTGCGCACCTTGACGCCGACACGGACTGCCCGAGCGCGCAGTGAAGAACGAAGAGAAGAGAAATGAGAGATAAGAGAAGAAATTACTCTCGCTACCCAAAGTTATTAATACAAAAACGTGAGAAAAGTAAATAAAATTTAATACAATTACATAAACCTATTCTACCAAACACCATAGGCTGCCCTTAGGGTTATGCCCACACATTAAAAAAAAAAATTGTATATTTCTGCCCAAAATAATAGATAGAAGCAGCATCCAAAAAATAAAAATAAAATAAACATATAAATAATAAACATCAACTACAAAATAATAATAATAATAATAATACCAGCCATTTTAGTAGTGGTAGTAAATATGCATTACGGGCTTAAATTATGATAGTAAGCCAACCAAGGATTTTTTGGCTTAGCTCTCTTGCAAATAATTATTATTACTCATTTTCTTTGCAAGCTGCTCTCTCTGTAATGTCACTATACCTGGACAACAACTACCAACTTGATCCTATCGTTCCTCCCATCCTCAAGTGTTGTGGGGGGGGAAGGAATTCAATCTATTTGTCTTTGGGGCCTCTTCGGCGTACCATTTCAAGCCCTTTTCTAAGAAGAGCCATGGCTCTATTTTGTCTGCGGGGCTTACCCCCCGTTCGGACTGCAAATATGGAAGAGATAACACATACTTTATGACTAACTAGTTGCTTTATTTTTTCCTTTATTTTTTATGTTTATAGCTCACTATGGTTCTGTATCAGGCACGTGGTCTAAGACTTTCAAGGTGGGGAAAAAAGAAAGATGCTCAAATGGTACGTGAGACCCTAGCAAAATTCAAGACATATTACGCATATGACTATTCAATGAATTTTGGCGTTCCTTATCTTCACTCGTACTAGATCTGTGCTGTGACGAATTCATGCAAGGCCCACAATGAATAAATAAAAGATATAGACACTCCGTACATATGCATGCACAAGCATATAATACTGAAGGTATGGGATATGCAGCAGAGGTGAAAATTCCACACCATATCTCAGGACACTGAAAAGGAATTCCTTAAATATACATGGCACAAACATAATATGCAAAGAAAATGTCACCACAATATGAATATAAAAGAGTGCATGGAAGAGAGTAACTCCAGGTAATATAAATACCACAGTCAAGTAAAATATATAAACATATTTTCATTCAAATGTCTTTACAAAAACAATCCTTGAATCATTGCTCATGTCCACAGACAAAATCCTCAGTCTGGGCACTTTGCTGAGGGGAGTGGCGGGCTTGAAAGGATATTAACAGTTTTGCAATTGGAGAAGATGCCATTTGTTGCAAGACTATGAGATTAAGGGTACATTGGTTTTACCAGAATATTTTCTAAATATTCCCTATGTCAACTACAAGCAAAAACCTTTTATCACAAATTTTGAGGAGAGGAAAAAGTGATTTCTTTATTACAATGGGGAGAAGATAAGCTATGTCACTCGTTATAATGGTAATACTAGTGAATATAAAACCTTAAGGCCACATTTATAATGTAACTTTACAACTGTACACCATAGGAAAGTGTTTGTTACTTACAGCACCACTTTCAAGGATTTTACAGCTTGCAAAGCTCATTACTTATATAATAAGAGCTAATACTCAGAAGATATTGTGACAAAAGTAACCTTAAACTTTATAACAAGTAAAGTGGGGTTTACTTATGACTTTCCTATCAAATTCCTTATAATCTCTAAGGTTGCTTGTCATTAAACACATTAAAACCATTGAGTTATAAAAGTGTCCCCAAGTTAAACTGTCTTGAAACAGTCTCTCTAATTAAGGCTACTTCCATGCACTTTAATGCAATTAAAAGAGTGCAAAATCCTAGCAGATAAATATGCAGGCAGAGCATGCACAAAAATGTGTATTTCGACTTCTTTCAATCTGCAAATCTGAGAAAATACTCACTCCAAAATATAGGGGTAGTAAGTGCAGGGAAGGTGAGGATAAACCAAGGGTATATGATGGCAAATTATTAATTCAATATTTTTGTTTTAACAGAGGGAAGGTGAGGATAAATCAAGGGTCTGAGGCAAATTATTCATTCAATAGTTTTGTAGGAGAAAAGAGAACACCTTGCGGGGTCACTCCAAGAATCTCCAATTGGCTCACCAACCTTATATTATAGGGGCAAGAAGTGATGTGTATGCTAAATTAGCCTATAATAACTAAAGACTGCGGTGAAGCTGAAAGGAAAAGAAAAAGCGCAACAAGCATGTGGCCTTCACTGCACATAAGCTAGGCATAATTTCTGTTTTCGACTGTGTACCAAGTTGCTATCTACGAAGCTCATCTGATATTTTATGCAAGTACTTCATGCCGCTCCAATAAAATATTATATGCGAAAATGTTATAACAAAACAAAAAAATTAAATGCCTTAATTAACAGTTTTAAAGAATGCATTTCACAGTTATGAATATGTTAAAAGGAAGTGAACGTTTCCTACCGAACATTAAAAGAATTTTTCTCGCTAAAAATATGTTATATCTATACGAAAACTACTTTGCTATAGCCATGAAAGAAAAACCAATAAATACATTTGAAAAAAAAAAAAAAAAAAAAAAAAAAAAAAAAAAAAAAAAAAAAAAAAAAAAACAAGGTGAGTGAAGCATCTGGATACAATGAAAAAGACAAAGATAACAGGATATACATTAAAGCTACAATTATCGAGGCAACATGGGGATCTAGAGGGAAAAGAAATGTATACACACATTGTCCGAGCCAAAGTACGAAAGAATAAGCTCAAGCATTTAACTATGGCTCCCTGAGAAAAGTATAAATTGCACTTTAAGAGTGTATCTTTATAAATATACAAAGACACTAACAATGTGCCTTTAAATATAAAAAGATACTAAAAATGTCTTTTTAAATATTATGGCACACTACAAATATCTTTAAATATAAAAAGATACTTCAAATGTCTTTTTATATATAAAAACACACTACATATGTCTTTGAATAAAAAAGATACTACAAATGTCTTTTTAAATATAAAAACACATTACAACTTTCTTTACATATAAAAAGATACTATAAATGTCTCTTTAAATCTAAAACTGCACTATAAATGTCTTTAAATATAAAATAACAATACAAATGTCTTTTTAAATATGAAAATACACTACAAATGTCTTTAAATATAAAATGACACAACAAATGTGTGGATATTTTCTTTCCCTAATAAGAGAAATCTGCTATATACCACAGACACTAATAGACAGTGGATGAGTTTCGTTACATTGATCTGCCTTCAACTTCCGCCGCGTAAGATATGTGATTATTATAAACTCATCATGAGTGATAAAAGGAAAAATTATAGTTCATGGCAGATTTTACACTAATCAACTAATCACATATTACATTTTATATGACTCAAGTGGATTCAGAACGCGATGAAATTCTGGTGCGTCAAACAGTTTCAAATAATATTTCTATAACAATTTTTAAATTAATATTTAAAGGCCAACTGTATGCAATTTGATGTCCTTCTTATATAAATTCAGATAATTACATTCAAGTCACATGGTATGAACTCAAATTGTTCAAAATATCAAAAGACAATTTTTGTGAATTTAGCAGATATTACTTTCAAAAGATATTTGAAATAGTAAATTCAAAGATTTTGAAGTATTTCCTGTACTCTGTAATCACAATAAAACTGATATTCATGACCGCAAATGAAAAAGCTTATTTCTAAAAGTTACGCACTACTGAGCACACTTCAAAGTTTAAGAAGTAAAACTGAGCAAAAAATAAAACAATCCATTAGCAAACATTCCTAGCAAATACGAAAAGAGAGCAGAGGCTAACAAAATAATAATATTTATCACAGGTTATTAGAGGTTCAACTGAATTTTTAAAATGCTTTGACATGGGAATCTGAAATGGAGTCAAAAATACATATCAATACCTATATGGACTTAGTTTCAATGAGCGTATAAATGTACGCATATGAGTACATGGGCATGCGCATGTTCGATACCATAAAGTTCAGACGAATTATTGTAATTACAATTATGCAAAAATCAACATAAAACTTAAGTACTATGAATATATTCCTGAAGCTTGGTGCATACTAAGGTACTTGTAAACTGATAATAAGCAAAACGTAAGGCTGGTTTTTTCCAAGTGCATATACAATATTGACGAATGCAATGATAATTTTTATATGATTTGGTAAATTTTTCATTCCTTTTCAAATACTGATATCTTTTTAATATACAGTACAGTATCATGTTAAAACAATTACATTTACATGTAAATACATATTATTGCAGTACATTTATTCATAACAATAGTAAAATATGTTGCTACTGAGTAAGAACAATCTCTAAACCTTAAGATAGAGCTGAATTATAAGTTTATTTTGTAAATGGTAGTTGCCATTACTTTACAATTTTTGCAGAATCTAGGCATGATAAAATTGTTCAAAATTCTATAAAACTCTTGACTGAAAATTTTCTTTCCCTATAGATATTAACCCACTATTCCACGTTTTTTAAATCTAATTTCATCAAGAAAGGCAGTAGTGGAAAAAACAGGAATTTTCTGATAGTCTCGGGAAATTAAAAGGAAAATATTACCATATTACCACAAAGTACCTGTATATTAAGCTATAACAATGTAGACAATGTCTACTGCCTAAAAATAATTTCCAAACAATTTGGGTAGTTTAAAAGTAATATCATTAATACTCTCGTAGAAAAGAAAATTGGTTTGACTTAATCATTACACTTCAGAGAATGACTTCCGCAAATAAGAATTTAAAAAAAAATGCAACAGTTAACATATACAGTTATTAAGAATGAGAAATTAGTTTTACACCTCTTGGAACTGTCTTATCTGTTTTTCATCTTTTTATTTCTACATTTATAATCAACGGACCAGAATCACTCATGTTTCAAAAGACGAGGTATTTTATGGGCTCAACTGATTGTTAAAAAGCTCAAATTGGGTCATATCAATCAATGGAAGATGTCATTCTTGAAAAAAGTACAGTTCATGACATGGACTATGCTTTCTGCTGAAAAAACGGAAAAGCTGTTCTTTTGTTTTCGTTATATGGTAAACTGTTACTACCAAATAAAAACAATTGGCAGGTTAGAAAACAAACTAGGGAAGAATATTTTTCCTTGAGAATATCCCTTAAAATATCTCTTATTCATAAGGAAATGGTTGAGAGCAAATTAGAATAAAAAAGTAGCTGAGATAACAATTTTACTTGCAAATATAAACCTATAAAACCTGAGTGAAACTGACCCCAGTTTGGTTATATTTAAGAGAACTTAGTATTACTGCCATTACCCAACTGTACGTACAGTACAACAAACAGCGTACATTCCTATATGCTCTGAGCTGTATGGTTGTAAGAGATAAATGTAAGAAAACACACGAGATTAATATGTGTAAGCCCAAAAACCTGCGTGTGAATAAAGAATATGGGAGTAAAATAAAAACATAACAATTCTTAGACTATAACAACAGAAAAAAAAAATTGGGCTGATAATTACAGCGTAGGCATCACACGTCACCCGGCTGAAAACCTGTTTGCAGAATTAATTCAAACAATTATGAAATTAATTTCAAAGAATAATGTACATGGAGGTGAATGGGGAAGATATAAACAAAACTAAAAGGACAAGGCCAGAAGGACTTCCGTCTTCTCGGCTATGACGTTTTTAGCGGAGAATTCCTCCAGCACCAGTGTCATACTCACACGTATCCAAGTTCTTCTGCAAGTGTCTGGAGACGCGGTTGCGTGCGTCGTTGAACTCGAAGTGAATGCCGACACGTAAAACCGTTGGGTTTTGCTCGATAATGTCCGTGAGCTGCATTTCTATCTTGTTTCCTAAAACGCTTGCTCGCTGCGAGAGATAAGAAAGTGAAGAAAGCATTAAATGAATTGCACTTATATTCCATGTACAGTAATCCCTCGTTTATCGCGGGTGGTACGTTCCGGGACCACCTGCGATAGGTGAAAATCCACGAAGTAGCAGCACCATATTATATGAGTGTGACAGGTAAGTTTACCATAAATAACAGCGCACAAGCGTAAAGCTATATGAGCGTGATAGGTAAGTTTACCGTGAATAACCTATACGTACTGTACAAAAATAATACCTATAATAATAACACATTATATGTATAAAAACAATAATGATAATACAGTAACTTTACAAGACTACCATGTGAGAGCAGAGAGGGGTACAATAATGATGACGTTTACATACTGCACAGCCGATGACAGCGCGAAAGGCCCACACATAATAACTGAATGGGTGAAGCAAAACAAGGGAAGATGCTGGAAGAATCAAGCTTCAATCAAAAAGCCAATCAGACCCCAGGATACAGAACACAATTCTGTGATTACTCGTCTCCCACCCATCAGCCAATATCATCCTGTGTACTATCTCACGTAGGTGCGACCTTTTGTGTTTTCCAAGACGCAGATATCTATGCAGCAAATACCGTCCCGGTATCGTATTTTATATGGTGCAATACTGCGAGTTACATGCTTAAAGTTATGCTTTTTACTATTTTTTACTGTTTTATTATTCTTAGGCTAGGAAATACTTTTTTTTTTATAAATAAAATAATGAAATACTGGAAATGTTAAATTTCTACATATCATGGATTCCCGCGATATACCCAGAAAATCTGTGATATAAAATACATATGCTTGCCATAAAAACCCGCGATGCACTGAATCCGCAGAAGGTGAACCGCAATATAGTGAGGGATTACTGTACATACATATATTCAATAACTGCAATCCACCTTGTAAGGGGGTGGCTGAGTCAATGCACACATGCAATCACCATAAGCCAAACATACCTCAAACACTCATCTCAGCTCCTTGGGGATAAAGAGTTGCCAAAAATCCCCCCAACCTGCTTGGGTCCTCCACAGCAAAAGTGGATAGTATTGAAATGAAAATGAGATTTTTTTTTTTGTAAGTTGTCTATATCAACCTATACACATGAGCCATGTTCCCCTTATAAGGGGAGTGGCTGAGTCAAGACAAAATACTCTGACTCTATGGGAAAAGAAAATACAGAGTAGGGGATTCCCAGTCCCCTCGCTCTGCCCCATTCAGTTGTAACATCCCAATTAACTTGCTTACGGAATCAAATTGAAAAAATAAAAAAATAGGAATATTATGTGGTGAAGAGTTGCATTTCATTCCTAAACCCCTGCAAAACAGAAAGAAAAGTTAAGTACACTTTAATAAGAGCAAAACCTTAATGGAACACCTCCTTCCTTTAGAAGTGTTAGTATGTATGAATAACTCATATTGACTAGAGGAACTACATCCTAACTCACCCAGATGTATGGTTTTGATGATGATACTTACAAATCCCACCAAAGCCATACTTACAAACTGACATCAATTACTATTCTTTTCCAAGGAAAAACAGTTAGAGAAGAATGGCTTACAAGCTGCTCAACAAAGTACAGACATTCCCCAACTTACGAATGGGTTAGGTTCCAGAAGTCTTTTCGTAAGTAGAATTGTTCGTAACTTGTGTTCAGGTAAAAAAAAAAAAAATAAAGTCTGTCCAGAGCATACATAAGCAGTACTGTACAGTACTTAGACTAAAGATACTTAACTACTACATAAAACAGAAAATATACAGTATTAATTAATATTAATACACTAATACTAATGAAATAATACAGTACAGTAATACAACCATTAATACATGGGTAGATAATGGGTATGTTTTTGTTAGTATCTGTGAATGTTCGTAACTCGGTTGTTTGTAAGTAGGGGAATTTCTGTAGTCTAATTATTCACTAGTTTAGTAGAAGGCAAACAATTTTATGGAAGGAAGAAATACCAATTCTCTACTCCCCAACTAGTCTCTTTATTCAGTAGTTTCACAGCAAGAAATTAAATTGGACAGCTCCCACAGTCCAATCTCTTTTAGTCACCTCAAATGCTAAACCAAAAAGAAAGTGTCACTCCTTCCTCTTCCAAATAAGGAATAACTTTAATAATAAATAAATAAATAAAAATAATATATCTACAACGTTCTTTCATTACTTCCCATACAAAAAAAACCATGTAAACACATCTGAAATAGATCAGATTAAATGCTAAACTAGGGTAATGTCACATGTACATAAAAAAAAAAAAAAAATAGAATTCCAAAGTTGTACAGAAAAGTAAACAAGCAGTCTGAAAGAAACATTCTAATAATGCCAGTTCAAAGTTTTGCCATTTGAACAAAATGTTCCATTGGCATTTATAAATCAAAGCATACACAATGGGCGTATTCTGTCTCCTCGACCATTAGTGATTAAAGCTACGTTAATTCAGTTCTATTGTTGCAATTGTGGACACTGCTGACTTAGCAATTTGTGAATGCTCATTTTTAAAATATTATAGGCAGACCTAAACTTAATCATATAAATAGTAAAAGAAATAATATGCTATGTAACTTTCTAGAGACACAAATAGAGGGATATATACAGTACCTGATTAGCAAGACGAATTTCTTCTATCATATGGGTTTTTAGGATGGCCTCCATTATACGGACAATCCCCGCAGGACTTATGTTATTTGTTTCCAAACTGTGTAAAAAGAACATAAATATCTATTACTTATATTACCAAGTGAAATGGAAGTCACATAACCACATAAAAAACATGACACTATAAACAGTATATATAAAAAACAATGTATATATCTAACCTTACTTTCTTCTGTCGAAAAGTACACTTAAAAAGTTACTAATAAAAATACATAATGATATTAAACCTTGATACTGATAATATGATATTATCTACTTTAGCAACATGTTTGGTAAGAGCTTCCGTAAGCTGGTGACAAGCACCACAATTCTGATCTCATTATTAATGGATGACAGTGTGTTAATAATAGGGGATTGCGTTCTTGTGCTCAATTCAAGAAGTGACAAAAACGTGTTTGAACCCACTATAGGGCGTTAAGAAGAGCATACAGCCTTAATTCACCAGCTCCAACCTGTTTGAGTCCACCCCAATCGAACAGGGGTTAATAATGACACACAAAACGGAAAACAACATCAACAACACTGTGTTATCAATACCAGTTTCATTTTAATTACAAAAGTAGTCACCATGGCTCAAGCGGCAGCGTCTGCGACTCTGAGGCGTCAGGTCGAGGGTTCGCGCCCCGTCACGGTCTGAGGTTAGCAAGGGCATGCACTCAGGGTAACAATTACATCTGCCAAAACAAGTCCTTCGCAATAAGGAAACCGTCCTAGCCCATGGTAGAAAAGGAAGTCCGTGACGTAAAACCGGAACATTTAAAAACCATAAGCAAGTTTTCAAAGGATAATATATGGACAACAGACTAATGCTTGCCAGTGTTGCCCATTATCTATAATAAGCAAAATCTTATCTGTTGCAGTAGCATAGTGGCTGTAAGAGCTTGAATAGATTGGTGTCCAGTGATATAGGATCGTTTTTCCTGGTGTTCAGCATGTTTTTATGTGGAAATCAGAGCATTATTAATATCAGGTTTGTGTGTGGTCATATACATGCATGTAGAGCAAATTAAATTTCTTGAAATTGTTGGCCACGGTGCAATATGCAGATTTTTATACATTGCAGTAGCAAGGTTAGTATGAATTTCCATATACTGTGCTGGTTACCTGCAATGTAAATTTGGTTCTTTTGATGTTCAACATGCTTTTTATAGATAACAGCACATTCTTAACCCTCAGAGGGCAGGGAATCTACAGAAAACATCCTGCCTTGATTGCACTTGCTTATACACTAATGTTCATCTGCACCAAGTGCTTTATATTACACATCAGGTGGAGAAAATATGCAATACAATACCAAATACACTGGCATGCCACAACATGTGTTCTGGGGCCCATTTTGTTTTAAAACAATCCTGCAGAATTTGAGCAAAAAATGTTGACGTCGAATGGGTCCCAAGATGATGCAATCCGCCCTTAAGGGACTAATATCAGGATTTCATTATGAAGATATAAATATGCATAAAAACCAAGAGTAAATGTAACAAGCTGCTATATGAATGACAGAAAACTTCTTGCAAGTGCTGGTTAATGGCATAATATGCCAAGTTCGCTCTGCTGTAGTAGTGCAATAGTAAGAGCTTGTATAGACTGGTGACAGGTGATGATGTTTTGATTTTCATAATGTTGAGCAGGTATTTGTTGGATAACGCAGCACTATTATCAGGTTTACTGTAATGCTATTTATGTACTTATGTGCCTAAAAAGCAAGTGTAACTGTAACAATTTAAAAACAGAGAAGTGCTTCCGAGTGCTGGCCACACTACAATATGCAGACATATATCTACTGTTACAGCATGGATAGTATGAGCTTGTACTGACAGGTGACCAGTGACATAGGTATGTTCTCTTGAATAGGCAACGTGTTCCTTGTGTTATTATTAATATTATATATGGCAAAACTGATAGGTAAAATTAATATGTAAATACTCACTTGAGAGTTTTCAGTGCATTGTTTGTGACGAGCGCTTTGACAAGGTCATCTAGGTGTCTATCACAGAGGCCAACATTGGACATACTTAAAGACTCTAACTTGGAATTGAACTCTAAGGCATCAAACAT